>JAQFVV010006201.1:2249012-2401512 GCA_028023455.1 Epiperipatus broadwayi | reverse complement strand
GTTAAAAACTTCTATTATATAATAATTAATTATATCCATTCATTTTTTCAATTGTTGGAATTCATTATCTTAATTATGTTTTTTTCTCTATCATTCAGACTACTAATTTACAACTATGTAACAACTGAATGCAGGCTTATTATATATCTGTAACAATATATCCTAATATATAGGGTATATGAGCACAGACTTTCAAACGACCCACCACTCTCCACTCCATCTCATAACAATGATACACTTGAACACATATATGTTGAAAAGATAAATAATCACCAATACATGTATTTCATGCTAAACCAGCAATCATCAGTTGGTCCAAATTATCATCTCTACACTTATATGCAAATAAGTGCTCAGATATATATTAAGATAGACAATCTTCATACTTTAATGGACAGGTTTCAATCCACTCCACCCTCCAACTTTTCAACAGTCCATCCAAATGAAAATCTGATAATTTCTGGTTTAGCGTGAAATACGTATATTGGTGATTATTTATCTTTTCAACATATATGTGTTCAAGTGTATCAGTGTTATGAGATAAAGTAGAGAGTGGTGGGTTGTAGTTTGTGCTCATATACCCTATATATTATATATAATTTACAACTATTAATGTCAATTCTTTTTTAGATATCTAAATATTAAAACTAGAAAAAAAATATTGTTCAATGATATTGCTTAAATTTTTTTATCAAAAATGTAAAAGCATGGAATATTAAAATATTGAGAGATGAAAATCTTAAATGGAAGAAGGTGAATTGTGTTATTTAAATTTTACACATTCGGTTAGACAAGGGAATGTGCTGAATTCAAGAGCTATACTTCCTCTTTGTGGATCAATAATCAATTGAGGGAAGTTTTAAAAAATCTTAGTTTGGTCAGTTATTAATGGAATTGATATTTTTTAAGTGCTATATTGATGTGCAGTTGGCAGCCACAATCTTTCTAATAACGGACCAAACATTTGATAAATAACATGTGATATTTACATTTACATAAATATATTTGGGACAAAGGTAACTCCAAGCATTATAACTAAATAAGACAGAGCAGTAAAAGTTCTTGTAATGGAACTGATTAGGCATTATTATCATCTACAATGAATTGAATTATCTCTTAAAGTTAGCAATATCTAGATTGACTTTCTATATAAGAACTTAGTTCACTAGTAAGAGTGAAATCCATTTTTGTTAGTATAGAAACTTGATGTTAGTGCTGTAACATTTTTCATGTTATTTTGATACGAAATTTAGAGATGATTTTATTCTAAATATGTTTATGTAATATTTTATGCTTTAATATTCCCATTATTATGTACATATGCTTATATAAGCCTATATATACATAAATATTTTTTGAAACATACACACACACACACACATATATATATATATATAACACTTCAAGATTAATATCCTTACTATTGTTTATTAAATAAATAAAATACTCACTAACCAAAGTATAATAAGATAATAATTTTTTAGAGAAAAGATGAGACCTTCTTTTCTTTTTATTTTGTTTTTGACCTGAAACCATTAATTTTAAATCAACCATATTACTTTTGGAAGATATTTTTAAATTCGTTTTTATTATTTAATTGACATGTGTCATTATCATCATCAACCATTATCAATCCACTGCAGGATGAAGGTCTTTCCAAATTCAATCCATCTTCTCCAATATTTAGCTTCTCTTCTCCACATCACTCCTGTACACTTTCTTATTTCATCCATCCATCTCACAAGTGGTCTCTTTCTGTGTATTTTACATTCTCTTGGAATCCAGTTTAAGATTTCAATTGTACATCTACTATCATCTCTTCTAGCAATATGTCCAGCCCAACTCCACTTCAATCTTTTATTTTTTTCAATGAGGTCAGTAACACCTGTTTGTTCTCTTACCCACACATTGCGTTTTTGATCTCTTCTTGTTACTCCCAACATGCATCTCTCCATACTTCTTTGAGTGATCTGAAGTCTCTGTATTGCTCTCCTATTAACTGTCCAAGTCTCAGATCCATAAGTAAAAACTGGTAAAAAAAAAATTTTAAAACTTTCCTTTTCAAACATATAGACATATTTCCTTTTAGTACCAAGTTATTTCTACCAAAAGCACTCCAACCAAGTTTAATTCTATGATTAATTTCCTCCATTATGTTTCTATCTGTATTAATAATGTGACCAAGGTATTTGTAATTGTTAACTTCTTCTAATTCATCCTAATCAATCTTTATTTTCACATTTTGAGCAAATCAATTAAACATTACTTTAGTCTTTTTAACATTTATCTTTAGTCCTACTTTCCTACTTTCATCTGATAACTCTTGCAACATTTCCTGCAGCTCTGAAGCATTATTTGCAAAAACAATTACATCATCTGCAAAATCTAAATGACTTAAATAATCTCCATTTACTTTCACTTCTTTAGTTTCCCATTTTAATCCACGAAATACTTCTTGCAGCACTGCTGTAAAAAGTCTTGAAGATATGGAGTCACCTTGTCTTACACCCTTCTCAATGTTGACTTTCCCAGTATCATTATGTAATCTAACTGTTGCTGTTGCATTTTTATAAATATTTTTGAAAATATGACAATATCCTGGATCTATACCTTGATGATCTAATGCTTTAATCACTGAAGAAATGTTTATAGAATCAAATGCCTTTTCATAATCTACAAATCCAAAACATAATGGCAACTCATATTCATTTTTCCTTTCTATAACTTCTCTCAGTACCTGGATATGATCTACTGTACTAAAACCACACTGAAATTCAGATTGTTCTCTTGGTTGGTGGAAATCCAATGTTCTCTGTAGTTGAGTTGTAATTATCTTGGTAAAAGTTTTGTATAAAACTGATAAAAGGCTGATAGATCTGTAATTTCCAATATCTTATTAACCTTTTTAAAATATTAATATTAATACTGTATTTTTCCAATCATCTGGTACATCTTTATTATTTAGACATTTGGTATATAACTTTGCTAATTTTTTTTCTATTTCTTCACCTACTTCTTTTAATATATCAATTATAATTCCATCATTACCTGGAGCCTTTCCTTTCTTCATATATTTAATTGCATGTCTCACTTCTTCATTTAAAATTCTGGGCAATTTGGAAGATGTAATAGATATAGGAGGTACTTGTTCTTTATTACTATATATTTTTTGATAAAAGTCTTCTACCCATTTCATGATGTCATCTCTCTTTTTAGTAATAATTCCATCTTTTTTTCTTATTACAGATATAAATTTTCTACCAATACCAAAATGTTGTTTTACATTCTTGAGATTTTTATTTTCTTCTACAGCTTTCCTTGCTAGTTCACAGTTATACTTTCTTATATTTTCAACTCTTTTCTACACCATTTTACAAAATTCGAGATATTCAATCCTTTTTAATGCATCATTTTTGCATATCTTCATATTCCTTCTTTTCTTCATAAATTCTTTAGTCTCAGTAAAAATTTTATTGGTCAATTGCTGGTTTTTTCTTGCAGCTATTTTTGTTGCAGTTTTTAAAAGTGTATCAGTTATTTTCATATTAATTTCATTCAAAGCTGAATCATTTTCAAAATCAACTAATACTTAAAACCAATTTGTAAGTTCTAATTTATATTCATTAGAATGTTTCTGAAAATTAGGAATATCAACTGTAAATATTGTTTTTCTTAATAATTTTTGTCTCTCTAGTTTTGCATTAACACGTACGCATCTTACACCTTACTAAACGATGATCACTTCCTGTGTTAAATTTATTAAGAACATTACAATCTTGAAATATATATTTTCTGTTAGCCAAAATATAATCCAATTCTGTTGTACCTTTATTTGGATGTTTCCTTGTCCATTTCCTTTTAACATTTTTCTCAAAAAAAGAATTCATAATATAAAGTTTTTCTTTTTCTGCAAACTCCACAAGTTTTTGGCCTCTCTCATTTCTATTACCATAACCAAAATTACCTACAGCACTTTTATCTCTTATTTGTTTATCAATTCTAGCATTAAAGTCTCCCATAACAATTTTAGAATGTTGTTTACTTTGATCAAAAGCCTTTTGTACATCCATATAAAAATCTTCTACTACTTCATCACTATGAGAACTTGTTGGGGCATAAACCTGAATGACATGTGTATATATATATAATTCAAATTTTAAGTATTATCTTATCAGAATACAATCATGGATAATTGTAGACTACTTCACTATTAATTATTTAATGTTAGAAATTATTACAGTTTTTAACATATATATTTTAACTTTTTGATTTGTTAATTGTTTCCAAGAAGGATGTAAATTTTATATAATAATCAACATTTTAAATTTAGAAAACATACAATTGCATTGCTGTTGATTTTAAATTTATGTTCTATATGTATTGTTTAATCTATAGGGAATAAGTGTAGGATTCTGTTGATGTAGTCAATAAACACCTTTTTATTATAATTATCTATTTTAAATAATCATATTTAGTTCAATTATAATAATATTTAATAGTTACAAACATGTTTACTGTATACATATTCAAATTTATAATATTTATTAAAAGTTATAATAGTTATAAATGAAATAGTAATTGAATTTTTATTACAGTGACCCTTTAAAGGTGTGTGTGTTCAATTAGAAATGTTAAATTTTATAATATTTCTGTTTGAAATAATAATAACAATATTATATTTTAAGTATAATTATTAATTAAATATTTTAATTAGAATAAATTATTATTATAAAGAATGAAAATTATAATTGTATTTAAATTTAAAACTTAAAAGCAATTGAATTTAATAGTTTAGTTTTTAAATAAATCTTATTTCAAATTGTAGACAAAAATTAATTTTAAGCAGAAAACTACTAGTTGATTAATAGTAAAGGACTGATGAAATTGATTTAATTAGTAGTCTGATGTCATACTGTCTACAGTATAAACTGGTGATGGCAGATGAAATTAAAAAGAAATTGATTAAAAATTGAGAGCTAATACCTGTTTATATTTGTTCATTAAAAAATTAGAAAACTTTTATCAAGTTAAACAAAATTTACTTGCTATAAGCTGTTATTAAAACAGGCAAAACTCTCCATACAGTAGTGCCACTTAGTGCCAACCAGAGTAATCAATGGATGCCAGAAGGTTTATGCATAAAATCCCTATCTGGTGCCTACTCATCCAATATTCCCAGACTAGTTTCTGGCTTGTGGCCTTCGTCAGTGAGGAGCTTTGGATCTGTGAGCACTGCACCTAGATCTTAGAATCTAATGCAACTCTCCAAAAAGGTAACTGCTGGAGGGTTGCATTAGATCCTATGATCAAGGTGCAGTGCTCTCAGATCCCAAGCTCCTCACTGACGAAGGCCACAAGCCAGAAACTAGTCTGGGAATATTGGATGAGTAGGCAATAGATAGGGATTTTATGCATAAGAATTCTGGCATCCATTGATTACTCTGGTTGGCACTGAGTAGCACTACTGTGTGCCTGTTTTAATAACAGTAATATGCTAGCATAAGAAATAGTGATCATGTGCTGCTATAAACTGGATAATTATAACATATCTTAAAAGAATTATAAAGAAACCATAGAATAAACAAAATTTTTTTTCACTAAGGACATGAATTCTATCTTATATATCAACTCATAGTTAAAAACGTAGTTGATAGTAAAAAGAAACAGCTATTATTATCATTATTATTCTTGGAAAAAATGGGAAAAGATTATAAATAAAGTCAAGGAGTTTGCAGATATTGTTGCATAAAATAATATTTTATCTCTTTATTTTTAATGAGCTTAATCCTTAAGTTATTCATTCAAACAAACTTTTATTTGTTAGAAATGTTCACAGATTAACTATGTATATGCTATGTTTTGTTATTGGAAAATAAGAATTATAAACTAACATTTAATATTTAAAGAACTATTACAAAACCACTGAATGTCCCAGAATTTAAACTGCATTCCAGGGAATTCCAGAATCCTGGAAGAATATTTTAAAGAGCTCAAGAACTTTAAAGCATTTTATTAATTATGATTTTTTTTATCATCTTAAAATGTTTTACTTTAAATAATTTGTGTTTCTAGGGGGAGGAGAAAGAAAATGGCAACAAGTGAGAAAGTTTCAACAGCTGACTGTTGTTATGGTAATAAGGGTGAAAAGTTGGAGTGTTTTTTTCTTTAAAAAACAAAAATTGACAAACATTTCAATTTGGAATTGTTTTTTAATGTTAATGGTTTGTATTGTTATATTTTATGGTAAGACAAAAATTAGCTTGTCAAGCATTGTTAGCCGAGAGGTCAGCACAGCTGCCTTGCAAGCAAGCAGTTGTTTGCAGACGGTTGTTGCACATTCGCCTCCCATCCGATGCTATAACATATGGAAAAAAATTAGTTAAATAGTTTCTATATTTTTATCAATGTTTTAGAATTAAGATAATTTTAAAATATTATATTTTAAATTTATAAATAAAGGTATTGTATGCTTAGTTATAAAATTTTTGTATATGGATGTTCTAAAGAACTAAGATATCATATTGGGTAATATGATAATAGGATTTTATGCCATTTGAGTATACCTAAGAGAGTAATAATTTGATTGTAATAAAATTGGTATATATGAGATTATCAATTTGGTATATTAATGTATATTTTGTTAATCATAATGATGAGTCAAGAAATAGTATACTATTAAGATAAATATGAATGTAGAATGTGAATATAATAATATAAATGAGAAATTAAATAAAGTGGGTGTAATAATTAAGGAGATGATTTATGATCTCAAACATTATAATAAATAAAGAATATTATGACATTTTATCATAAGCATAAGAGATATTTGTTTTTTAGATGATCTGTCATAATTATACATGCATGAAAGATAGGAAAACAAAATTGTATTACTAGAAAGAGAAAGTTAATATATGTGGATGTTGAAAAATATATACATGTTGTATGGATAAGTTAGAATGCTGGGATAATGTAATATCATCCTGAAGAACTAATGTTATATGATGTGGATTTGATCCTAAGGATACCCATATTATTGCTGATAGGAAATTGAGAATATTTTGATATGAACAATAATCATTATACTCCATAAGAACTTTAGAATTAAGCCAGGATTTGTTAAGGTAGAGTGATTGAAGTAATAATGACTACCCAATGTATAGTAGTTAGTAAATCAATGTGAGTTGCCTTCATTCCTATATTTTGTATGGTGGTTTATTAAATTAGTTTCTTATCCAAGGTTTTATCTGTGATATTGAAATATAGAATAAGCATCGTAAGTAAGTTATTTAGGAATTTATAGTTTTTTTTCCTATGATTCATAATGATGGTATAATGAAAAGAAAGAGACCATACACAAAACAAATACCATTAAATGAGAACAGAAATAAGAATAACTTATTGTTGGAAGGGTAAATGAGATCTCAAGAATAAAGAATGTGAATGAAAGATATTTGATAAGTGCATAAGATGAATGATAATATTTTAACATGTAATATTCTTGTTTCAGTTATTTATTCAAAACATATTATTTGTATTGCATCAACAATAGAAAAATATGAAAGTTCTTTTGTACATAATAATAATTTATTGGTATAAGGATTTTAAAATTGAATCATATTAAATTAATATAAATTTAATAAAACAAGTGTAAAATAATTGACCAATAAAAAGTTATTGAAAGAATAAGGAAATTACCCAAATGTATAACACATGAATGGTAAACCAATTCATAATTTGCATTATTAAAAACTCATCATTTATTTACTTAATGATATGAACCTAATGATAACACATGAATCATATATATATATTGATTATAACACTTCTTTCATATACACTTCAATGCAAACAAATTTTCTTAAAAACTTCTTTATTTTCCTTACAGTTTTGACTGTCCAGCAGTCTTCATCAGAGCTCTAATCTTCTTCTCTGCTTCCTTACAGTTTCAACTGTCCAGCAGTCTTCATCAGAGCTCTAATCTTCTTCTCATTTTTAAAGTCAAAACTGTAAAAAAAATAAAGAAGTTTTTAAGAAAATTTGTTTGCATTGAAGTGTATATGAAAGAAGTGTTATAAGCAATATATATATATATGATTATATGAAGATATGCAAAGAAAGTGAAAGAGAAGAATAGGAGAATATACGTCTGATAACACATGAAAGGAGAAGGGTATTTATTTTTAGTTATTCTAATGTAAAGAATTTTGTAAATATGTAATTATTCAAATGTAAATGTTATAAATTATTTGTGTTAGAATCTGTAATCATAATTATTGTCATAAATCTGTTGTTGGCAAAAAAAAAAAAAAAAATCTGTGTTTTTAATTCAAATTTGATAAGTAGTATTATTTCTTTGCTGGATCATTAATATCACAAGTTCATACATTAAGCACGTGATATAACAAAATACTTATATAAAATGTATTAGAATTTTAACGAAGAATTTAAACTTAGCAAATCAAACATATATCCATTTTAATTTATAATTTGGTTAAAGTAATATTTACTTGATATTTAGTTTATTCACTATTAACTAATCTTTCTTATTGCATTGCCAAATGTATATAATATAATATTAAATCATCCATACACCTTATCACTGCTTCACAAAGCTTTAATTACCACCCTCTTTTACAGTTTCGATTGGCCCAGCAATCTTCTTCAGAACTACAACATAATACAAATATATGAATATAATTATACATGAACATATAATTTATATACATTATATGTTTATAATTCATATATACACACAATTTATATACATATATATATACACATATACATTATATATATATATATATATATACAATCTATATATACATCTTATAATCATCATTTATTTATTTATTATCTTTTAAATATTATTATACATTATATAAAATATAACTGTAATTTTTAAATTTTGAATTTAGCAGTTGAGTTATGAAGATATAAAAAGAAAGGTAAGTAAAAATATGTTTAAGATAATAATATTATAGGTTAAAGTAAATTATAAATAATTTAATGAATAAATTATAAATATGGATTGTTAATAAAATGGATAATAATAATGTAAAATATAAAAATATTAAATTAGAGTTCAATATTTCAAAGAGTAATAAGAGTATAATAAAAAAATAAAAATAGAATATATATGATTATAGGAGGTTTTAAATGATAATTATAGAATGTAAAAAGGGTAAAATATCTATAATAATATTTAAAAGATAATAAATGAATGATGATTATAAGATGTATATATAGAATATATATAAGTTGTATACATATAGATGTATACATATGTGTGTAATTATATGTGTATATAATTATATGTGTATATGTGTGTATATGAATTATATATGTATAGATGAATCTAAATTATATGTTCATGTATATTTATATTCATATGTTTGTATTATGTTGTAGTTCTGAAGAAGATTGCTGGAACAATCGAAACTGTAAAAAAGAGTAGTAATTAAAGCATTGTAAAACAGTGATAAGATGTATGGATGATTTAATATTATATTATTTTTATTCAATATTAAAGTACTGGAATAACTATCTGAAATTTAAAATTAAAGATTTATCATATGTTCAGAGCATTATGAAGATTGATATCATATTTGAAAGTCACATGTGTATTAAAAAGTTTATTTAAATTTAATAAAGGTATAAGATAATAAAAACATCATAAAGTTTATTAGTAAGAGTAAATCCTAACTGCTATATTATTCAGATAAAAGAAATTAATAAGATTAATTTTATGTTTGTTTGGGAAGATAAAATAGAATGGATAAAAGCTAAAAATAATTAATGTATTCAAAATTGAGTTATATAATATTAGGTTTTGGTTAATTATAAGGATTGATTATCAGTTCATGATTATTCTGTTTAATGATAATTATCTATAGAAATGTAGGGATAAATAGCAAAAAGTGTTATATATTATTAATTTAAAATAAGTTGGTAATCAGTATATTATTAAAGTTATATTAATTATTAAACTGTTATTCTAGTTAGTAATTTTTTTTTTATTAAGAAAAATTTTACAGTGTCAGATAGCTACATTTGCTAATTATAATAATTTAATATAGAAGTTCAAAGCTTTGCAACCAATCTGTGTGGTGTTGTCATCATAATATTTAGTGCAGTAGTCTGAGATGTCGTCTCATCATCAGATATGTAATCTGTGCCCATGTGTCTACAAAAAGAAGCTGTGGCACAAGGAGGTGATCTCTGTTCTTCATATTTATTAGTATTTTTTTAAAAGTTCTCCAAGGATCACTATATTCTTGTCTAAAGATATGTTGGCACCTGGTGATCCATAAGGCATGTAATAGGCATGCCACTAGCCTGATAGTTGCATAGTTTTATTCTTTAATTGCTCAATCAATTGACAAGACATTGCCACAGCCAGAGGAAATGCTTGCGATAATTTTGTTTCTAGTGTAACTCAAGTATGAGCAAGTATAGAAGATGTGTTCTAGTGTTTCTTCATGCATATTACAAAGTTTACACATGGGGCTTATTTGACAATATCCTCTTTGCATCACCAAAAAGTGATTGGTGGGCAAAGAGGACAAGTTAAACTTGATTATAAAATCAACCAGCTTTGGTCCCATATCTTGATTTCCTGAGCATTTGTTTTTAGTTGGTAATTGTAGATGAGATAATTGGATTTTAACAAAATACCACTTGCTATTCAATTGTCTAACTGTAAATTATTCTCAATTTGCTTACTTAAAGAATAATCATTATCTCTGAGATATCAATAGGATAGCAATAATTATTTAGATTAATTTAATTTGTGTTTTTAAAATTATTATTTTTATAGTTTTATCTTAACAATTATTTCCCACAAATTATTATGTTAGTCATTATGTATTGTAGGGATTTCCTTAATGATTATAACAGGATGATAGCTGGAAAGTTTCTACAATAGCAATGCCATTGTGAAGTATATTTTATATGCTTCTCAATGTTAAAACATATATGTATGTGTCCATTGCTGTAATCTATCTTATGTTAGTAATATTAAATTAGGTAGAGTCTCATTATTGTATGTTTATCTTACATTATCATTCATTGGATCTCATTTTTGGAAAGTTACAATATATATTTCATTTTTACACTAAAGATAAAATATATCTATTAATTTTTATTAACACATAATTATTTGTTTAATCCACATTTCAAGATATCTTCGGAGTCATTTACATATTACCAAATTTTTAAAAGAAATAAAACGAGTATAGTATATTTAAGTATGTATTATTAAATATTTTTACATTTTATAGATATATTTAATAACTGCTATTCCATCACATATTCTTAAAACATATGAATACCAATGCATAAAAAGATATGCATTTCATGCTGAACCAGAACTGATGAGCTGACCCAGGTCACAATGTCTTACATATATTTCCAACATTTATTTATTACTTACCAATAGTAACTTGTTACATTTTGATTTTCAAGTCTCAAATTTTCTCTACCCACAACTTTAACATGAACTATCTCAGACAAACACAACAATAATTATCATTAATCTTTTATTAAACTAGAGATTATCCCTAGCCCAGATTTAAACTTTAAAACTAATTAAAGATTAATCTATATATATATTAAAATTAAATACACACAAGGAGTAATTTGACCTCATGTTTCTATTTTCATGCATAAGTGTGTGTACATGCATATGCATGTCTATAAGTAATGTTATGCATGAATACACACACATATAAATTGCATTTTTGTAGCAGCATATACATATAGAATACATAACAAAATTGGTTAATCAAATTACACCCAAGCATATAAATGAAAAAAATATTAATCACTAAATATCAGTGCATAAAGAAAACCACCAATTAATTTCTCACTATATAGATTTTGTCCCGATATGGAAACATCATGTGATTCTTGAGAGTAACATCAGTTCCCTTCCCCATACACTGACTCGGTGACAATTAACATTTAAATTAGAAATACATAATTTCTATTCAATAGAAAGAAGAAAAAAATTTTAAAATGCATATTTACTTATACAGTACAAATTATAAAAATATGTAAATGACTATGAAACTAATTACTATATATAAATGAATATTATATCTATTTCTTATTAGTCATTCATTAGATTAGAAATTATCCAATAGCGAATATTTCTGTAGGATAATTTTCACTACACAATTCTCGTAGTGACTGACTTCTATCTACTTTTAAAAACTATGGAGGAATGTAATAATAAACATATGACCAAAACATGTGAAAAAGATTTATGATCTCCAAGATTCACATTTCATGCTGAACCAGCACTCATCAGTTGGCCCAGACCACAATATCTTACATATATTTTTATCATACACAGATAGCAAATTACTAAAGTATAATATTATATATAATTTCTTAGAAATGCAATATATATATATTTCAAATAGCATAACAGGAAGTGAATCCCCCCCCCCCCATTTTAATTTTCTTCCTTTCTTTTTCTCTTGAATAGAATTATAAATTTATAATTTTAAAAAAATATATTGCCACTACATTGAAGATTGGGGGGGGGGGGGTAATGTTAATCTCTAAGGTCATCTAAATGATTTCTCTATTCTGGACTGAAATACTCTATGGTGGCAAGATATTATTGGCTTCTTTATGCATTGATATGGGAGATTAATTATTTATTCACTTACATGCTTGTATGTGGTTTGATTAATCAATTTTGTTTACATATTTTTAAGTGCGTTTTGACATGTCTTCGTTATATTATTTACATCTATCTGTATAATTAATAAAAGCATATAAAGTAAATGTGTATTAAATTTTAATTATTTTTTGTTTACATTTACTTTCTCTTCAAATAAGCTGAAATAATTATTAGAGTTGTTATGAGAATGAATTTTCGATAACTATTCTTTCCTTCTTAATAAAGGCATGTTTGAAATCGCTTTACGGTTTGCTAACAATATATGATTTTTGAGTAAATAATGATGATTTTCTTTTTACAAGCAAGCTCCATTCGTGTTGAAGTTCAAGCGAGAGAAAAAACTTTATTGTAACCTTAGCAATTTTATTTGAAAACATGTTGCTATTAATTGTTCTGATATAAAACAGAACATAAATCGCAATTCTTTTTAATATAGGATTTCTAGAAAATAATTTGCAATATGAGAGAGTGTTTTAAATATAATTTTATAAAATGCATGCTCCCTGTCAAATTCCAGCCGCTAAGAGATTAAAATAGAATTAAGTATAAAGAATATCTTCAAATGACAACTGTGGAATTATTTAATAAATAATACATAACAAATTATTTAAAAACAAATAAAAATAGAATGTAAAAAATATTCTGCCATAAATAAAAAATGTTATTGTTTTGTTTTTATAGAAACAAACAATAAAAATAATAAAAATTGACGTAAATTATTTTTAAAAAATAAAAATTTATGAATTATATATATCTGCGTAAAAGTTATATATTTAAAATTATTATTATTCTAATAATATATTCACATCATAAAAACAAGTCTATACAAGAGAAGTAATTATTTTTACTTATTCTACTTCAGAGCCACCTATTGTAACCTTGAATATCACACCTCTCATTTATTTTTGGATTATCTGTATAGAAGGCTGGTAGACAGAAAATAGTTGTGAGGTGGAATAAAACACTATTACTAATTGTTCTTTGGTCATTTGACTAATCCTACATAGAGGGCTCTGGAATAAAATGAATTCTTATTCCTAATGCAAATGTTGAAAGGCCTTGCTATGAATTTTTCATTCATGAAAAGATTGATATTCAGATATATATATTGTAATGTTTAATACAATTTATCCAAACCGCTTCAAACACTTTTTAGCAAAACTCTTTATTTGTACATATATACTGTATACACCTACGTTTCGATTGACCTGCAGTCTTCTTCAGAGCAAGTTTATTTTGATCTTTTTTTAAAAAAATTTATTTAGAAGATCAAAATAAACTTGCTCTGAAGAAGACTGCAGGTCAGACAAATGTAGGTGTATATATATGTACAAATAAAAAGTTTTGCTAAAAAGTGTTTGAAGTCGTTTAGATAAATTGTATTTATAGGATATTACGGCAAAAATAAAGAAAAGTGTGATTTTGATAATATTGTAATGTTTAACTTTTTTTAAAGACTTGATTATAGCTCTGTCACATTGCTTTTAATAAGAGGCTTGGGTTAGTGCCAAAATGAAAGAAATTATAATATGCAATACAGCAATACTTTTTACTATATTTGTTGAAAACATTAAAAATACTAAATACAACCTTAATTCATTTTCGATGTTGAGCAGCTATTTTATTTTTTTTAAATTTATATTCAATATAATAACAAATGGTAATACATGTTCCAGAATGCATTCAACAGAACTCTATTAGATTTTTTGTTCATTACTGAGCTTGTGCACAGAGTTAATAAAACAGTTTCTTTAATTTTGTATTTCCTGTGGTGTTCAGTGCAAACCATGTGTTTACTTCTCTAGGATTAAAAACATGGTCAAATAATCGTTTATGGTCCAAAAATAATTTTTCATCTTTCCAAAATATAAAGACCTATTCTAGCTTTATTATATATGTGTGTGTGTTCATAAGACTAATTTATATATTTATAATAAGACTAAAATGGATCCTACAGTTTAAACAGTATTCTTGGAATACAAAAGATAACTTAGTCATGTTTGTAGTACTAGAGAAGTACAGATAGTTTGATCTGAACACAACAACAGGAAGCACAAAATTAAAAATTGCTGGCTCATAAATAACATACAGTTACTTTGTGATGAATAGAAACTCCAATACTATTTAGTTGAGCACACTTTGAAAGATGTGAACATAAATATATATATTTTACATTTTCATTTGTTATTGTATTGAATATATGTTTTTAAAATAATAACTTTGTTAATATTGCTCAGCACTGAAAATTCCTTAGGATTACAATGTTTTTTCTGAAAGTATAAGATTAATATTGCCTTTAATATATTATAATTTTGTGACAAAGTTATTAGAATTATTTATAATATAAAGCATTTGAAAAATAAAGTAAATACATTTGGAATTATAGATTTGATTATCCACATCTAGTTTTATTTATTTAGATGTCTTTTTTTAGAAAAATTATAACTGTATTTAAACTTTTCAAATACATTCAACTGTTAGCACAATCTCCAGGTTAGTATGTAATACAATATTTTGAATGATATTTTCTTCTTTCTTCTTCAGATGTGATTGGCCAGACAAATGACACTTCTAACATAAAAATCAAATTGGTAACATTTGGATTCAGGGATATTGAATTTTAGGTGTTGCTCTAACAAAGTAGGCTATTTTATCAAAAGAAATCATCAGTAAATGATGGAAATAGTCAACTATATAATTAATAGTAAAATGTCATCACCACAGATTTTCAAATGACCATTAAGTATTCCATATAGATCTGATATTGTGTCAAAGTTTAGATCTTACAAAAAGTTATAATTTAAACTGACCAAAGTAGATGATCAATTAATATTTTTATGAAAATGTAAATTGGAAGGCATTGATCTTAAAGTCTTGCAACTAAACTTCCAATTCACTTCCAAAGATTAGAGAAAAATAATAAGAAAGCAAATGATGCACTGTTAAAAGAAAGAATAAATGCTCAAAGATGTTTCACTTATCAAATCTTGCATTTCTTTATTAATATAAAATTTCTGCTAAAAAAATAAGCTTAATGATAAAGTTTTCTTAAGAGTTTTTCAATCAATAAGAAAATCATACCCTAAATTACATGGAAAAAATAAAGGAATGTTAAAAGAAAAAATATAAAACTACATGGACACATCAAATGTCAAATTGTACCAAACAAGTTGGCAGCTACATTAGTTAAACATCTTAATTTTAAATATCCAACAGCTGCTGACATTTCTGTTCCAGAAAAAAATATTAAACTTCATCATTATACCATCTAATATCCCTTTATTGGATACAATGGCAGCCACTGAGGAAATCACTGAAAAAATGCCTTTAAAAAAGCAGCAGAAATATCCTGGATAATAAAAAAATGCTTGAGAGACATCAGGTATTCAAATCAACTATTGTCTATGTTGAGAAGAAACTATCATGTCTATCTAAAATATCAGACAAAACTATAACTATTCTCACTCCTGATAGAAGTAATGTCACAGTTGTAATAAATAATACTGATTATGATAACAAAATAAAAGAATTTCTCACGTAAATCCAATACAAGAATGTGATGAAAAATCCCATATCAGGTACAGAAGTAAAGCTACAAGTATTGCTCAAAAAGCATAGCAGGTACTTCACTAAGAAAAAGTAAGTTATCATCATACTTTAACAAAATTCTATACCTATTGTTCAAGAAATTCATTATATAAGACTTGTCAAAATTACTTCTTGAAGTTCTCAGTTCCTTGGCATATAAGAACCAGTTGTCAGAATTTTAGACATTTTGGGAAAAAAACATAAGAAGAAAAAGAACTGACATATTGGTAAGTTTTGATGTAGAAAGCTTACTCTTACCTATGTTCTATGTTGAAATACTATCCATTGTAAGAAAAATATTTGATAATATTAATAGCTTACAAACCAGAATAACTTTTCCTATCAAAAATATAATGGATATCTTAGCATTCTATGTAATGATATTCCTTCAATACAATACAAAATTCTTCCATCTTAATCAAGAGACAGCTTGGGTTTATCACTGCCATCTCCAATCAGCTTCATTTACATGGAAAAAAATTGAGGCAGTAACCTAAAAACTACTACATCTCCATCTAAAATCTATGTGATCACATAATGAAGCCTTATTACAAACATTCTGGATGCAATATATTTTTTAAAATTAATTAACAATAGAATTAAAATAAAGAACAAAAACTAACATTCTTAGATGGTGATGTATAAGATTTCTTTATGGCAAAATCACACACATGCACATTAATATTTAATATATATATATATATATATATATATATATATATATATATATATATATATATATATATATATATATATATATATATATATATATATATATACACAATCAGGATAAAATCATAAAAAATAGAGATTTACTATCACTATAGAATAGCAGTAAAAGAAGTTCTGCATAAAGTAAACTCTCATGAAAGATAGTTATCCAATAGTTATCATTAAACCCTTTAAGTTGTCATAAAAAAAAACAATTATAAATACTGTAATGTATCCATACATGTTAGGGATAACACACAAACTAAAAAAAATTTGCAATAAATATAACATCAGAACAGCTTTTCCAACTAATAGTCTACTGTTGGGGATTATAACCTCTACAAAATCTAAATTTAAAATGCTGAAAAATAAACCTGTATCTATGAAATATCATATGAAAGTGGTAGAAGATATTATGTTGAAAGCAGACATCCCATTGAAAGATGACTAAAATTATGCAAGTAATGAATAGACTAAAAACAAATATATCTAAAGTAACACTAATGAACATACTTTTGATTAAAAAAATATAAGAACATTGGACAGAGAGGAAAAAGTCACTTTAAAGAGGCTTCTTATGTGACAAAACCAAATAATCACATAAGGTAATTCAGAGTGATAATCTGCAATGTTTGGAAACCATTAATTAATCTGTCTCTTAACAAAAAATGAAAAAATCAAAAGTTTTTTAATAGACTAGTGTATACAATTTCTACTGACTGTTGCCTTTAACAGAATAGCTTAGTCACCTATAATGTTACCACAAATTTAGTATTTATGAATCTAATCTTTACTGATTCAATTCTTATACCAGTACTGTTACTCATCAAGTAATAGTATCTGAAGAAGAGAAGAAAATAATAGCAAATATAAGTAAAAAGTTTAAATCAACCTTAAAGAAGAGAAGAGAATAATAGCAAATATAAGTAAAAAGAAACAAACTTGAATTTTTCTAGATGATAAAAACAGTCCAACATATAATAAAAAATAAAATGTTATTATCACAAATTTTTAGACAAACATTAAATAAGTTTGTATTATCAGTATAACTTTGAATTAAAATTATATTTAATTTACTGTAAAATTTATCACAAAGATCAGAAGGCTGATTTTCAAGAAAACCCTCTTCATTATCCATAATAAGCCTAAAATCATTTATCACAAATCAGTTATCATGGTTTATAATTTTGATAATATCTATTATATACATATTGTAATAGGATGGGGTGTGTGAGGTGGTCATATCTGGGGTGATGACAAATCAGCATCACTCCCAAGTAAATTAACTTAAAATTTACAAAAGTATACTATTTAAAGTAAGTTATAATTAAAAAAAAGTGTATTAAAATAATATTTAACATCCTAAAATATATAAGAGATTGAAATTTTAAAGAGAGCATGAGATCATAAAATCTCTGAGAGATCAGCCAGCTACATCAGAAGGGATCAGTTATGTATAATTAAATAAATTAACCAGAATTATCAATAAGTATAAGTAATAACTAATACTCAAAATACTATTCATCATTATGAATGACCAAAATTAAAATACATCAATACAATAAATTAACAGTCAATCTTGTGACTGGATTTGAACAATAAAAAAATATAAATCAAAAAATATAAATGGGTCTTCTGTAGACCAAGCTAACTATTTAGCCTTTGCCAGCTTGGGGCAATTATTTAAATATTAACCTGGATGGACAAACTTAGTGCACTTCCATCAGAATACATAATAATAAAAATCAGAAAAACAATAATGCTGGGATATCAAAACATGCTGATCATCATCAATGCTCTCATGCCTTAATACCATTAATGTACTGGCCATCTATAAACTTAATTTCTAATGAGACTAAACTAAAATAAAATGTAATGCAGGAGCTTTAAAAAATATAATCTTATGTGCCACCAGGATGATGATGATTGATCATCACTAGATGCTTGTAAAGCACTCAATACACCCCACTCATATATTCAGCCATGCTTGAATCTAGATCAGAAGAACACAAGCTCTATTATTGTTAGTGACCAAGAGATAATGGCAATAGATATTCTAAAAATATTTAAAACCAGTGGAATAATTTTTAACAGCTAAATAAGTTTGTTAGATAACAATTAATAAAAGAAATGAAATTAAGGCTACACACATATAAACTTTCTGATTTTGCTTACTATACAATTATCACATTGTGATTTACATATATGTGATTAATTTACAAAATTCAAGCTATTACATTGATTACATTAATTCTTAATAGATTTCTATAAATGCATATATATATTGTGCCCTTTGCTATAGGTCAGAAATAGTCCATCACAGTAAATTACTAAAAAATTTAAATTTTAGAATGTGTTCTCTTGATATGTTAGTTATATTTTGTTAATAATATCTTAAAGTACAATTGAAAGCTAAATAAAATATGTAATGCTTAAAAATTATAATGAATCACTTAAGAACAGTTAAATAAAGCTAAAAATATTATTACATATGTTTGCAAAAGCTGGCCATAATAAATAACACAGCTATAAATATTTAAAAGTATGTTTAAAAGTTTAATTTTAATAGACTTAAACATATAATTAAATAAAAGTTATATTTATTTTTATAAATTATATTATAATAATCACATATATTTTAAAAGTAAGTTTTATGGTAGTGAAAGTTATATTTAATTTTACATTTTTCAAATTATTCTTCCAAATTATATAATTGTATGATTTATTTAATACAATAAGTGTAGCAATTCATTTATTCCCAGACAGAGAAAAATCAGATAGTCTGTCTTAGTTATATTAATCATGTGACCTGTATAATAGTTACACACACTTGCTTGTTAATGTTTATTAGTAAAGTTCAAAATATTGTAAAATTGCATTATAGAATTGGATAGAATTATTACCTATCATAAAGCAAATAATAAATATTAAGTTAACTATCATATAAAATGTTTTAAATAAAATAATAAAGACGAGTACAGTTAATAAAAAAGTTAAATATTTTGTTTAAATAAAAATAGATAAATTAAATATTAAAAGTAGGATAAATTGTTAAATATTATTTTTATAAAATCATTTAAATGTTTAATTAGTTAATTAGTTTAGTAAAGTAATAATTGATTTAAAAGTAATATTTTTAAATTTTTTTAAAGTTTTAATATGTCATAATCTTTATTTTGAAATTTAATTGTGTAAGTTTGCAACATTATGCAAATTTGGTACCAAACTAAAAGTAAGAATCAACCAATAGAATAAGATATTCTTGCAGGGTATAAATACCATTGCAGTTGATTTATCAGTGGTGATTAATAATGTATTAAAGGTAGCTGAATCATATCAGAAGCTATCAAGGTGATTGTAATTTTAATTATATTATTTTAATCAATTTTAGTGCTCTCTTATAATTTTATTTGCAAAAACTAATAGGTATTATTTTAAAAAGTATTTTGCAAAAAGAGAGTGTAAACTAAAAATATTTTAATAACTTCATTTAATATGTGTTGCTAGTTTTAAAAGTTTTCTTACCAGGAGTATTTTATCAAAAATCTAATATATAACTTCGCAATAATAAAATGGAAATACCAGAAAGCAAAACGCATTCAATTTATAATACTTTAAGAATGCATATAATATTGATTGATATAGTTTCAATAATATTGAACAAGAGAACTATTAAAATGAATAAATTAATTCTATGGACATTGTACAAGAAATTTATTAGAAAAACTTTTTGCCGATTAAAAGTAAAAAAAAAAAAAACAACGCATTATTTTATATAGCAAGATAAGGTTGTCTAAGATTAAGTGGCAATAAGACAAGTATACTTTATGATAAATTTATATAAATATCAAGTTATAAAAGTAAATGTTATATCCTTTGTGAAGGAAACATTAAAAAATTCTACAAGAAATTATTTTAAGAAAAGTCTCATGAAAAATATTTTAGAAAAGCGTATATTATTGAAAACCTGAGGTGTATAAAGGGTTAATATGCTTATATAAAATTGTGTAAAAGCTAATAATCTGAGATAAGAAAAAGCTCTGAATAAGTGGTAAAAAAAACAATAAATCTACTAAAGAAGAAACCTATAAAGAAATGAATATATTAATAAATAAAAGGATGAAGTTATGGAAATAAATATTGCGCAAATAATTTATCCAGATAGATTAAGCTAAGCCAAATGGAACATAATGCATTACTACGCCAATATAGAATATTCTAAGAAGCTTCACATGATTATTTTAATATTATGATTTCAATAATCATCATTCTGGACTATAGAAGTTATAAACTATTATTTTATTAACTATTCCAGAATAGATTGATGATTATTTTATTTAATCTTTTTTAGATTTCAAGACATCATATTTTTTATTATTCTTTTTTTTTTTAAACCTGAGATTTTGTATACTGGAAATTCAGACAGCACTTACTACCAGAAATATATTGTCTTATTCGTCGTTATAGCAACAGAGGAGATGTAGCAAAGCGCTTTTGAGGAGAACATTTTTTTTAAAAAAAAGACTCTCGAGAAAATAATAAACATTTTTTTTTTAACTTTATCAAGAACCTTTGTCAATTGAAGAGTTAATTGAAGATATACGTAATTATAATCTTGATTTTTATTTATTAACTTAGTTAAAGTGTAAATTTTCTGTTTTATAAGAGTAGGAACATGAACATTAATTTATTACTAATATTAAAATCCTATAATATAATAATTTAATAGTTTAAATAAGAACATTTTAAATAAAAGTATGGATGTATATTTTTTTTATGTATGCAATGCTATATCTAGTGGATGGAAAGACTGCAAAAAGTGATGACCAGATAATGTCACTTGGTAATAGTTAATGAATATTGATAATTCTATGATGTATATTTTGTTTTCTTTTTAGATTGCCTATGAATAATAATGAATGAAGTATAAATGTTTTAATTATATGTAAACACATTTTGTACAACATTTAAAACATTATGAGATCAGGATTTATTTGGGAATATGCATACTATGATTTTATACTAGTAATATAACCCAACATGATAATAAATATTTGTGTGATTCTTTTAAAACTTTCATATTATTGGATGTTCAAGTATTATCTGATTAGTTTGTATATGGTTTATAGTATAGAATAATGAAGTAAGCAAACTTTTCTTGTGGATCAGTGAGGTCGCTCTAATTATAAATGAATTTTATTTATTGTTTTGAATATGCAAGATAGTATTTTGTCGATGTAAGATGTGATAAATCTTTAGGAAATAATGATAAGATAGTGGCTTGGTAGTACTATGGTGAACAGGAAACCAAAATGATGTTATAATAGGATGTGATGAGGGAATATGAATAATATTTTATAGTCTTTGTGCAGATATACAGTACAGCTAAGAGTGCCCTGTAACTGATATATTTATTTTAGACAGTGTCTATTTTTCTTGAAGTATTGATGTTTAATAATGCTGAAGGAATAGCTTGACATCATTAATGTATTGGAGGACGTTGGACAAAATAGGTCAGGCCTCTATTTCTTATTGTTACACTGTGCCATGATATTTTGATATATGTTATGAGTTCTACTCTAGTTTTTCTTCCTTAAATCCTATACATCTGTTTTGCTATCTAAATTTCCAATGTACTACCTTGTTCAGTAAGATATATTTGAAAAGAAATAATAGATAATTTAGACTTTAAGATATGCTATCATTTGAATGAGATTAGTTCGTTTACTTAGAAGAAGTAGAATTTGTATAAATTGGAATTGAAAATCCAATGAATCCTAAAAGGAAAAAAAGAATCATAAGATATATTTTTGGATTTATTTTGGAAATAAATATAAAATTTTTAAGAATAAAGTATATAAAACAAGGTTGTTCTTCAAAATGTTAATAACTTTTAAATGCTTTATTATATCTTTAAAATTAGGTATTGCATATTTTAAAATATAATGGTGTAAAATAAAACGATATAAATAATAAGCATAGGTATAATTTTGTGTTTATTAAATAATAGGGAATATATTGGTAATTACAATTATATAGTATTAAAGTAATGCTAAATGAAAATATGTTATATTTAATAAACATTGTGTAGTAAACGATATCCACCAAAATCTGATAATAAATTATTAGATAGATATTTTATGTTACATCTTTGACACTGCAAGATGAAAATTGTTTAATTTTAAGAAAATCCATACTCACGATAATGTTATTTTTTATGTTTTTCCATAGTATGTTTCTATGGATGTTTTTTTTTAGAAAGAAAGATATAATTAAATAATATTTAAGGATAGGATATATTTCAATAAAAATAAATAAATGTAATTTATCATAAGTTTAATTAAAAAGAGATAAATAAAATAGTATTATTTTATTATTGTTGTTTAAGTCAGAATAAAGACATAAAATAATTCTAATTTTTTTTTTTTAATAACTAAGTAATAAAAAATATAAATGGTATAAAGTGAGGATATCCGATGTAAATATTGTATATAAATTGTTTATTTTATTTTATTGTTAATAATAAACTTTGTTAATTTTGTTTTCAAAAATTTGTGTGTCTAGATTGTTTATTTCTCCCACTACCCTGCATGAGACCACAATATCACCCAGAATAGTAGAAACGAACATATAATTTTGCACAGAGATAAATAAAGAATTATTTTAAGAATTTGAATATTTTATTGGTATTCATTTAATTAAGTAATCATAATTTTACATTATCTTATGGTCATAAATTGGTTGTCATAATAGAATATAGAATTATATGCTATCCGTTGCCACACACCTTTGTTTGTCAGATTATCAAATGCTACCACGTATTTATTATATTATTACATGAAGATAAAGGATTATATTATATTATTTTATTATGGTAATAAAAATATAGTGATAAGAAAAGATATACAGAATTAGTTCATACAATGAAGAATATTATTATTTGTTATTATTGATTTAAGTGTAGTAGATTATGACATAAAATCCCTTCTCATATTTTTACTTTGTAATTTTTAATTAAGCTAAACAGAGCAAAACTCTTCATACAGTATTGCCACCTGTGCTAAACAGAGTAATCAATGGATTCCAGAAGGCTTGTGCATAAAATCCCTATCTAATGCCTACTCATACAATATCCCCAGACTAGTTTCTGGCTTGTGGCCTTCATCAGTGAGGACCTTTGGATCTGAGAGCACTGCATCTAGATCTTAGGATCTAATGCAACCCTCTAGCAACCACCTTTTATCTCTACTTAACTACTAAACTATGAGAATGAAATTGAAAACACAAAAAATATTTTCAATCTAAGCTCAATAGCTTATATAGTCATATGGGTCGGAACTCAGTTCAGCACCCATACATTTTGGTGTCTTTGGCTCTTTTACAACCATAGCCACCACTATGCTATTAGGCAGGATTGGTGTTAAACCATTAAGCATCACATGATCACATTTCCTATACTAGCACATTAATTGTTGATAAACAGAGCAAAACTCTCCATACAGTATTGCCACCTGTGCTAAACAGAGTAATCAATGGATGCCAGAAGGCTTGTGCATAAAATCCCTATCTAATACCTACTCATCCAATATCCCCAGACTAGTTTCTGGCTTGTGGCCTTCGTCAGTGAGGAGCTTTGGATCTGAGAGCAATGCATCTAGATCTTAGGATCTAATGCAACCCTCTAGCAACCACCTTTTATCTCTACTTAACTACAAAACTATGAGAATGAAACTAGTCTGGGGATATTGGATGAGTAGGCATTAGATAGGGATTTTATGCACAAGCCTTCTGGCATCCATTGATTTACTCTGTTTAGCACAGGTGGCAATACTGTATGGAGAGTTTTGCTCTGTTTATCAACAATTAATGTGCTAGTATAGGATATGTGATCATGTGATGCTTAATGGTTTAACACCAATCCTGCCTAATAGGATAGTGGTGGCTATGGTTGTAAAAGAGCCAAAGACACCAAAATGTATGGGTGCTGAACTGAGTTCAGACCCATATGACTATATAAGCTATTGAGCTTAGATTAAAAATATTTTTTGTGTTTTCAATTTCATTCTCATAGTTTTGTAGTTAGGTAGAGATAAAAGGTGGTTGCTAGAGGGTTGCATTAGATCCTAAGATCTAGATGCAGTGCTCCCAGATCCAAAGCTCCTCACTGACGAAGGCCACAAGCCAGAAACTAGTCTGGGGATATTGGATGAGTAGGCATTAGATAGGGATTTTATGCACAAGCCTTCTGGCATCCATTGATTACTCTGTTTAGCACAGGTGGCAATACTGTATGGAGAGATTTGCTCTGTTTATCAACAATTAATGTGCTAGTATAGAAAATGTGATCATGTGAATTTTTAATTAACTTAGAATAAATTTTATGAACCTGAGATTTTATAGAGCTAAATTATTATGAATAGAAGATTAAGATTTAATTATTAGCTTAATCTTAGTGAGTAGGATTTATTAAAGTCGTAAGAATACTATAAGCTTATTTATTTGAATAGTAATAGGGGGATAGTGTTCTTATGCCATTGAGGTAGTATCCTGTAAGATATTGGCTCAATGTAATCTATCTTGTCAGCTGTATTTTCACTTCCAAGTCTCATGAAAATATTAAATATTTATTTAATTTATTTTTTATAAACTGAACCTTATTGTATTTTTAATTTGAGCTAGTGAAGCATTTAATTTTAATGCTGAATATTTTATTTCTTAATTATTAACTGAGCTAGAACCCATTTTATTTAATATAATATACTGCTCGGAAGTGAGAATGCAAATGGACGAGGTCAGAATACACATGTTTTATAATTTACAATTAATATATTTCAATTGATATTCAGTAATAACAAAAAATGATTAAGTTTTACATGTGTTGTACTTGACAAACATTAATCTATATACACATACATGCATGCATGTGAATGTAATTTCTGAACATATTTGACTTGTCCTACAATAATACACGAGTAAGCCTTTAGGTTATATTTTTAATAATACAAATACTTATGCTAGGTTTACTAAAATACATATATAAAATTGCAGTGATTATTAACAAATTTAATTTTGTCAAACAATAAATAATAATTTTTATAATTACTAATTCCATTTTGAAAACATACAGAATATACATGTGTATAAACAAAATATAGATATAATTTAAAATCAGTTATCAAATTCTATTACAGCTTGGTTTTTTTTTCTTTTCAAACTAAATAAAGTCAATTTTTGTTTGACAGGTACTTGTTGATTAATTAATTATCAAAGTTTTTAAATATAAAATGTGTTTTTTTTAATAAACAAAAAATAAAATCATTTCAGATATCTGCCAGCTCAGACCAAAGAAATCATTTAAAATTTTATTATTACTGTTAGATTTCAATTCAAGCAGAAGTTATTTGTTTGTTTTACTTTAAGTTACTAAGTTAAAATGTCTTTTTAAAGGAATATTAAAAAATACAACCCACTGTATATACATTTATCTGTGATTCTCTGGGTATAAACACAGCAGTATGCATATAACTACTTCATCAACTGATGGTTTCCCTTGATGAGAAACAGTTTAGGAAAGTCATAATCAGAAAGTTATAATCCAGATAAGTTGATCTTGATTTAGGTTCCCTTCTGTCTTGGACTTACAGACTTCAGGCCAGCAAACTGTCTTCTCTATATTTAAGCAGACTAGTGAATATAAAAATGGGTCAGCTTCATGATTCAAAACTTCAGTAATAAATTAGAACAACTGCTTCCTTGCATTCTTATATCTTCATGGCAGTCATCTATATAATTCTTTCACTCATTTCTGCAGCTAGCTTTACTGAGACTGCTCTCTACCAAAGTTACTACCAAACTGTATCCAATTCTTCACAAAATATTTTAGCCAAACTTTTCAGCTAGCCATTAGCTAACTGCTTCACCAAAAATATTAAGGCAAGAACTACCTTAAAAAAATTAATATCCAAACATTGTAGCTGGCCAATTTGGCCATCTGCTCAAAATATTAAAACCAGATTCTTCTGGCCAGCTCTTACAAAAACTAAATCAAATGGAACTGATATTTTATATCAGCCCTTTTATAGAATTGGATTGGGGTGATAACATATTTGATTAAAAAGTTTTTTTCTTATCTTTTCAAAAAGATCACTAATTCTTTCAAATCCCCTGAAAGCAACTTTTCAATTTTACCAAAGGTGTAATCTACATATTTTTACTTAGATAGTGAAATGCATACAAGCATGAATTAAAAAAAGATATTTTATACAAGTTTCAATTAAAAAATTTTAAAAATAAACCCTGCTTGTTTTTAAATTTCAAAATCCGAATAATAATAATAATAATAATTTATTTAGACCATTTTTAAAATATTTATTTTATAATAAAATTTTGTTTTAAATTCAAAGTTATTTAACTCTTTATAGGATTATTATTCTCAGTGAATGTAGAAAATATCTACTAAAATTTTTTGTCTGTGTTTATTTCTACTTTTCCTTTCAATTTTATATATATTTGTGCATACACCCTATAACGGACGGAATGATTCTCATCATACACCTCCCTAATACCTATCATACCCATCACATTAGTCGCTAATTCGATCTTTAGCGGTGTGTAGTCCCACTATACATCATGCATTCATGTTGGTCACCAGATATAACGGACAGAATGATGACCACTTGGATATATCTATCAGATATATCAACAATCAGCTGGTTGGATCACAATGTATGACCAACACAAAGTATTTATGTGATGATACACCTATCTATCGAGCCCCAAACGTTGCTGGTACCAGATATAATGAACGGAACCATGACCACTAGCCCCAAAAATTGATGACGCCAGATATAACAGACAGAATGATTACAACTAATCCCAAACATTGCAAACATCAGATGTAATGGATGGTCAACTAACTTGCAGACTGTACTACTATGCAGATGTAGCAATATGGTGTGGGGATAAGTTAATATGATCTAATTTATTACCCCTAATGAAACAATCTGCAAAGACCTACCAGGCTTAGAAGGGGAAAAAGTTGCATCCAACTATGTTCAGACTGTGGGTCATCTGATAAATTGCTAATGATGCTTAACCAATGATTGCATACACTTTAATTGACTAACTCAATCCCTATTTAATAATAATAAATGCAATTTAGGTTAGTTCATCCCCTTTTCCCTTTTTAATTCCGTTATGCCCTAATATTCAAACCCAGAGAAAATATTGCTTTTAACTCCTTTAGCAGGTATGAACAGATACACACAGCAACTCCTGCACCTATATATAGGTTACAACTAGCATTTATTATATTTGTTTTATTTTAAAGCTTTTATATGATAAGAAAAATAGATGTGTATACATGTATACTTATTTATAATCTGTGGAATGTCAGGACAACTCAATAAGCCAGAGACCAGAATAATACAAACTCTCAAACATTTATTAACAATAATAAATATCAAGTATAACAACAATAGTAATGATAAGAAAAAATATAAAAAAATATAATAATCATCATATGTACATGTGTCACAAGTGAACCTCTACCATCTTACTAATTAATTATCCTCTAGATCCAACCCTTATATCCCATGGTAGAAATCCACCTATGTCAATCATTCTCTACAAATCATAATTATATAGAAAAATAAACTTTAGTTATTTAATGTAATTGAGATGCTGGCTAGCTAGATTATATATATTTACAAATGTTAATGTATTTAACAAGTTTCCCCAATTTATATATATGATAGAGACAGATACCAGTTGATTAGTCAAACATACTGGAAAATATACATACATGGTTAATCACAAAATAAAACATGTAATATGTATTCTGCATAAGTGTTGTAATTTAACCTATATATAAATTTAGAGAATCTTACCTCAATATTTATGTGGATAACCTGATGTAAAGCAGGTGGCTATACCTAAATTTTATTTATAATGAAAATATAAAAAAAATCAAAATGAATAATACCCCCTTTTCTTCTTTGCTAATTCTGAAAAATGAGGCTTCAGTATCTGAGTGTGAAAATACAACAGATAATATAAATAAAAAATAATAATAAATAAACAAAAATTTATCATATTGATTCTTTGATCAAAAATTGTAATTGGAACAAAGTTCATAAAAATCATCCTAATAAAAGTAGTAGTAGTTGATAGTTAGGCAAGTTATTCTTCAAAGCAGTTTCACTTAGTAAATCATTTTCCTTAGCAAGGATAGATAGATACAATGGTGTCTCCTATAGTTGTGTTTAATGGTAAACATCTTGATCCTCATTTGATTCACCATAAAGTATTCCAATCCTTGTTTACTTTGGACTGCAGGCATCTTCTTGTGTATTTACAATAAAGTAGAAAAATATATATATAGAGAGAGATATAATGCAGCTGGCAGGAAATACCATGACACATAATAGCATGTTTTGCTCTAGCTCATTTTTATATTAAAGTACAATTTAATAATTATTTATAATCATATATTTACATCTGATAATATAGAAATGCCTTATATATATATATATTAAGAAAATTATTTCATTTTTCTTTATTTTCCAATTTTTAGCAGTCTTAATTCTCGTTATTCTTTTTGAAAAGATTTAAAATATTCAAATTTACTCCAACAACTATTAAAACACGATTTAATTATTTAAGAATTTATCAATTATTCTTGGTTCTTATTTCATTTTCTTTCTTCTGAATTTGGTAAACTTTTAGTTACATCATTTGACTTTTAAATTGTTTATAATTTAACTAAAAGAAAAAGTAAAACTCCATTTTAGCGTTCTAAATTTTACTTTAAATTGCTTTCTTTTGTTACGGGTGCTATAACAATAAGAATAATGATTTGTAAACTGTCTTTTGTTTTTATACATTTCATGTGTGTAGATTTCCAGGAATACCAAGATTTTTAACTGCCTATTGTTTAAATTCACTTAGATTTTTATATGTATTGTTTAAATACATTTCATTTATTACAAATAAAAAAAAAATAATAAAATCAGTTTTATTTTCACACATGCCCACCTAATTAACTTCAGGTCATCCCAAATTCATTTAACTATAAATTAATATTCAATTTTAAATTTTAAAAAATATATACATTACAGTTTATTTAATCAAATAGTTTTATATATATACAATATTACTTTGTAAAATACTGATCATATTTTATTTTATAAATATAATAATTTATTGTGTATTATATGTATATAGGTAATAATAATAACAAATAATAATCTTCCCACTATTAATATAAATTCCAAATGAATTGGGTTCAATAAATATGCTTGATCTTTTTAGGAATGTGTGCATTGTAAGCTATCCTTTACAACACTATATTATTGTGTGCCATATAATAGAGTCTGTTATATGGCATATATATATATATATATATATATATATATATATATATATATATATATATATATATATATATATATATATATATATAAACATTACAAGCATAAAGCTAAACTAGTCAATATAAAATCAAAACTACCCCAAATCTAAAATTAAACCAGACCAGCATAAAAATAATATTAAAACACAACCTAAGGTTTCACTGCTACAATCAGACTTCTCAAGTATAAAGAACTACAAAAAAAAACCACACATTATATATACTATTAAAAACTACCCACAAATCCATTCACTTCCAGGCCACACTATTGATTTTGATGAAGCTAAGGTTGTCTTCTTTGAGAGAAATGAAATCAAAAGAAGAATTAAAGAGTCTTTATTATTGAAAATTTATTATTCTGAAGCAATTAACTTATTTAAGAGTTCTTTTAATATTAAGGGTGGATGGGAAGTGAATGGATTTGTGGGTAGTTTTTAATAGTATATATAATGTGTGGTTTTTTTTGTAGTTCTTTACACTTGAGAAGTCTGTTTGTAGCAGTGAAACCTTAGGTTGTGTTTTAATATTATTTTTATGCTGGTCTGGTTTAATTTTAGATTTGGGGTAGTTTTGATTTTATATATATATATATATATATAAACAAAAAAAGACTTATAAATCCAATAAATAATATTATATTTCAACCAGAGGACTGGTTTTCATCAGAAAGAAAAAAAAATACACAGTAAAATGGCGATAATCAAAAATTACAGATTTGGTAAAAGATTAAAATTTTTTAACAAAACCCCCCTGATTGGTCACAAAATCTAACACAGAATATCTACCCAATCAATGACAAAATTGAAACAAAAAAAAAAAACTACATTCCCTCCTAATCAAGCTTAAATTCTATTCAAATTAAAATAAATATAAAAATAAAAAAATCCAAAATTAAAAATTAAAATATACATATGTGCATACATACAAAAATTAGACTATGCTCACATACAAAAAACAGCTGTGCTCACATTAATATTCATTAAAAACTAAAATACTTATACATTTTAATCAAAAATTATAGTGCAAAGTACAATAATTTATAACTAATTATTTATCTATATACCAATTAAACACAGATATTAAACATCCATATAACCAATCTTTACATAAAAAACCTCATATAAGAAAATTTTCACATAAAAAACTCACATATAAAAATCATTTAGGAGACCAGGTAACCCAGAGATGTAATAGTTCCAGTGTTTAAATTCAATCCATGTGGTTCTAAGGTCTTGAATTTAAAAATAAAAAAACTCTTCTTTTGTTTCCTCTCCCTTGTAGAAGAAAAACCTTCCTGAAGAATCACTACTTTTAAATCATCAATTGAATGATTCGGTAAGTTAAAATGTTTTGAAACTGGTCTATCTTTATTCTTATGCAAAATGTCAAATCTATGATTAGTCATTCTGACATGTAAACTATTTGCTGACTCACCTATATAATAGGTTTTTAGTTTAATAAAGAACAGAAATTAAGATCCACCATGTAAACAGAGATAACTTTAACTTTTGTTAGGAAACTATCTATTACTACAAATTGACAATCTTCCTGAAGCTAAACAAGTTTTCTCCATTTATCTATAATAGACTTTTTGTTAGGATTTATTGAAGTAAAAGTGGGTCCTAGGTCCTTTTTCATTTCAAATCCAACTGATGAACTAATGATTAACCAATTAAGATTGTATGATTGTATTCTCCATTTATGATATTATGATTTACTGGCAGTGTAAATTTAACATATTCTTATTATAATTTCAAGTCAACATCAACAAAATATTTGATATTGTCCATAACATCTTATTTTATAAAGTTCCACAATAAAACCGCTTCGTGTAAATAAAGCATAGAAGCTTAATATTTCTTTAAAATATTTTTCACAATAAAATAAAGCAATTTCTGTGAACTTATTTTTATACAAATTAACATAGTCTTATTTCAAAAATTATTTTCAACCTAATATACATATATTCTCATACTTAGTATTACTATACCTTACTTTTTATTGGAAGCATCTTATAAAATTTAATAATGACTGTCAAAAATATATTTCTATCCTTTTTAAAAAAAAAACAAGCAAATTTGATAATGTTTATTTTAAAAGAATGAATATGATAATGAAGAGAAAAAATAGTAGCCAAGGAAGCAGTGTTACAAATTAACAATATTATATGCCATTTTCTATTTATAATAATCAATCCTAAATAAGATTGAAACAAACCACTAATTGTATTTACAATTATTTAATTATCAACTCGAATTTCATCTCTTGAGACCTTTTCATCTCTTACTGAAAAGGTCTCAGTAAGAGATGAAAGCCAGGTTGATAATTAAATAATTAAACAATTGTAAATATAATTAGTTGTTTGTTTCAATCTTATTTAGGACTGATTATTTATATTAAGTATATATTTATAACAAGGCAAAACAAGGCAAAACTCTCGATACAGTAGTGCCACCCTGTGCCAACCAGAGTAATCAAATGGATGCCAGAAGGCTTGTGCATAAAATCCTTATCTAGTGCCAACTCATCCAATATCCTCAGACTAGTTTCTGGCTTGTGGCCTTCATCAGTGAGGAGCCTTGGATCTGAGAACACTACACCTAGATCTTAGGATCTAATGCAATCCTCGGAGAGCAGCCACCTTTTATCTCTACTTAACTACAAAACTATGACAACAACATTGTGGAGAAATAATTTTTATATTGAATATTTAACCATTGTGTATATTCTCTATTTATTATTAGTATATATATTAGAAGTAATAATTGACTCTATTTATTCTAGAGTATCTATTGAAAGGTTGGATGAATACTGCCAACTATTATCCATTGATTATTACTCGAGCTTAAAACAGATAACTTCAGAGAAAAATAAATAATTAAATTACTGCTCCTACTGCAGATGTTGAAGTAAACAAAATAGTCATAAGATGCTTTGCTTGGAATACACAATACTTGTATTAGATAAAGTCTTACTGTTAAATAAAACTGAAGTTACTAAAATACATAACTACTTAATAAGAGTTAGACCTATATAACTACTGTACAAGTAAGTGATTAAAAATTTTAGAATGTATTTGAATTATCTTGGATAGTATAAAAAAAAATAATGGTGACTAATAAATGTGTGTGAAATCCTGTTCCTCATTCAAGATAGTTACTATTGCCAAAAATACCACTATCTAGTTTCATAGATTATTCAAATGTACAATAGATAGCTTTGAAATAGAATAAACAAATTAAATTCTAATGCTGATCTGTAACAAAAAGTATGAGGAAGAATGGTTAAACACCTCAACATAATACATGTAGCCATAAATAATATAATAGCATTGAGGTAGAATAAAAAATATAAAACAAATTTAAGTCTGTTATTTTTCTAAAATCTGTAATAGAACTCAAAGATTATCAACAGAAAAGTGGTGTGAAAATAATTGGCTAAGAGAAGTAAGAAATGATTTATTGATTAGTAAACATCGATATAGTTAAGTATCACATTTTATTTTGTATTTAGTTGATGCTTTTAAATACTATGGGGAACTTATGTCACTTTATTGGGATAAGTAATAGATAAAGTTATGATTTAGCCTATTTTGTGAGCATTAATAGATAGATAAAAAAAATTTAATAAAGTAGAAAAAAAATAAATCTATAAATGAAACATTTTTATGACTTATATTAAGCACTTTTTATTTTTTTAAAAACTAATCTAAAAATAAACTTTATTTTTTTAAAAAAAAAACTTTTTGCAAAGATATTTAAAAATAAACTTTGTGGATACCATATAATCAGGCTTCTACATTCAAAGATTTTATGTTTTAATTCAGGGGTCCCCAACCTTTTTGCACTTAAGAGCACATTCTATCATACTGGCCAGGTGATGGGCACCATTTATTTTTTCAATTAAATTTATAGTTGGATATTGTTAATAATACACATAATGTACAAAAAAATATTTATTTCAAAAATAAAATTTTAACATATAATTAACGTTTATATTTTTATGCTATAAAAGTATAATATGCCCTACAATTTGATTACAATATAATACAATAATTTATAAGAAATTTTAAAACTTAAATTTATTTGTATCAGATAAATAATTTTTTATTGTGTTCGGATAGCGGCGGGCACACGTAAAATGGTCTGTGGGTGCCATGGTGCCCGCGGGCATAGAGTTGGGGACTCCTGTTTTAGTTGATATTTTTAAATAATACTGAACAGGACTTTTTTTTTTTTAGCTTTCTGAGGGGACATTCATTCACTTTATCACTGGTAATAATAATAAAAAAATTATAATTTAACTTTTTTATTTGTTGTTACAAAACCAGTTCATTATTTTTATTTTGATTGTTTTTATCAGTAATTTGTAATAAATAAGAAAACCCAATTTATTTTATAAAATACAAAAATTTGTAGCTGCTAAGCTTTATTTTGGCCATTGGTATATTATTGCATAAAATAACTGATGGTATTTTTTTTTTCACTTTTTTAAACCCAAATAAGAAATTTAAAAATTTTAAAGATAAATAATAAAAGTTTAAAACAAATGTCAATTAGAAGTAATAAGAGATATAAAATTATGTATTTGACTGATAAATTAATTTGTAAATCAGTATTTCCATCCTATTATGAGAAATCACTTTTCAAATTAAAAAGAAATTTCAATTTATTGATAAGTTTCATTAGCTCCCCACAGCGGCTAAAAACGAAAAATCAAATATAGATACCAAATTATACTGGTACTTATTAGTGGAACTTTCCATTCTCAGAAGCAATCCAGCAGCTAAGAAGAGAATATGAAAAACTCCTCTTGAAATATGTAAAAATATCTGAAACTTGGTACAAGGTGGAAAATTGTATGAGAGGATAATTTGTAATCTTCAATGAAAAGTTAAATTTCTGGAAAACTTTGTCAATAAAAACAAATGCAATTATGACAAAGAAGATAGTATTAATTAAAAAAAATTAAATGAATTAAGATTGTACTGATGAATATTTTTTTACTTCTGAATAGAAATAAAAATGAATTTTATGTATAGCATTTATAAAAAGATACTGATAAAATAAACACTAAATTACATCAATAGCTAATAAACAAGATAACATATAAAATATTATTCAACCTAACTGCAATAGAATGAGTTGGGAAAACATATGTATCCACTTGGTGAAATCCAATAAAAAGGATATAGAAAGTCTATTAAACCTCATTCAATGTTGGAAGCATAGGACTATAAGCTTGAGTTTTTTTCATGTCTCTTGTTGCAAAAACATCTTCAATTGAGATAACTAAATAATGCATTACATTGTTTCATTTGCTTTCAGCAGGTATTCTAATACACAAATTTACATTAAATAGCTCCGAAATAGACTAAACAATGAATTTTTGCTTCTAGCAAAAACTATGAATTATTTTTAAAATGCAATTCTTTGATATATATGTATTATTTCTTTCTCTTGTTTTTGAATATAGAAAGATAGTCAGTAGTGAAAATAAGGTGATTTGTTAAGTACAAGCAGATGGATATACAAACTTTCTATATCACAAGACTCATTTCAAACCTTGCTTGCTTCAGACGCATTTTTCAATGTATGTGATTCTTTTTAACTTTTCTGAAGCTCTTCTCTTTACTTCTAAGACTCAAAAAAAAAAAAACTTGACAATTAAATTAATTTTTAAAAAATCTATATAAAAATATTTTATTTTCAAGTAATTTTATATATATAATTATTTTTCAAAAATCATTGAATTTCAAGCAGTAAAATAAAAGTTTCAATAATATATATATAATCCTTTTTTTAAAAAAAAAAACAAGTAATCATGATATAGTATACATTTATCTGCTATATCTACAATCAAGGGTTCAAAAACATCAAAAATTTACAATTGTTGTCTGATTTTAAGTGAAATGAGTGTTTTCACACACACACACACACACTGAATCACTTGCCTGTATGTATTTAACTCAACTAACTACATGACCTGCATAATTTTTTTTTTTTGCATGGTCCACTTTTATTATTAGACATTTATCTGAAAACATGTATATATAAAGAAAAAGAGTTTATAAATAAAGTATTTTATCAATAATTGCATATTCTAATGCAGATAAGTTAATATAACTGCATATACAATATTGGCATTTTAGGATTTGTACTAGAATACATTTGAAAATCTTAGTGTTGTATTTAAAAAATTTATATTCTTATGTTTTTGTTGTTTGTTATTTGTTTGTTTGTTTTTAAAAATTAAAGCTTTTAATTAATTTGTCTTACCAATTTAAATTATGGCTATGAAATAGACTTTAGATTAAAAAATAAAGTTAAAGATGCAACAAAATTGGGGGGGGGGGAGTATATTAAAATAATCAAAAAAGACAACAAAAGAAAATATTCATTTCCCTGTGAAGTTAGCATAGTTGTAGAGAGATGGACACAAGAGCTAAACATTCCAAATCAATTTCCAGCTAAAAAATTTGGTTTGATTAATTAATTACTGTTCTTAATTTGCTCAAATCTCACATGATCTATCAAATAAGTGATTATATGATTTTTTTATAAATTTGATTCTAAGTGAATGTTACTAAAATTTATATTTAAAAAATGAAATAAAACTTGGTTAAGCTTTTACTAAAAGAAAAGCTAAACAATAGATTAGAAATTAGTTGTTGGTTACCAAAAATAAGATGTGGCTAAGAAATGAAGTTTCCAGAACAAAAGAGGTACAATGTTGGTTTGCCAAATGTAAGTCTAAATATCCATGTGCCTTGATATAGAGCAATAATAATTATTATGTTTCAAAGCAAACTTTATTTATACTAAAGAAAAGTGTTTACATCAGTAAAAAGAACAAGAAAAAATGAGTACATCAAGAAACGAATATTACAGTTATTACTAAGAGTACAGTTCTCCAATTAATTCAATTGTTCATTAATGGCTTAAAATGGGATGGCATTTGAATGAGATGAGTCCAGTGTTGGACTCAATCTCAATTGTTTTGAATGACAGAGTTCCACAAAATGATCATATTCCCATTCAATTAAGATAGTGTGGGCCTGGATGCTGTTGTTTTTTGTAAAGCATAATTCTCTAATAGATAAATTGAAAAAGCTAATAACAAAAATGAATATCGTTACTTATAACAAAGCAACATCCATCCAACAAAGAAGGCTTTGTTATGAATATGAAAGAAGGAAGCCTCGTATTTAAAAACAATGAATTATTCGTGGAAATGTTTTATCATTTATATCATTCAATGTTCTTGTGTATGATTTTCAATAGGAGATAATCAAATGATCAGTACTGTTTTATGCAGATGATTACAAAGTTTTCAAACAGATACATACATATGAAGATTTTGATAATATGTAGACAGATATTAATAATTTTTTACAAAAGATGTTTGGGAATTATTATTAGAATCTATCATGCATGGTATATTTTTAGTGGTGAAATGTTCTTGCTAAAGGGGGTTATGTACGTTGGCTGATGACAGTTTCAGCCGATTATCCATTTCATGGAGAATACTTTTTTTTTTAAGTAAAGAAAAGTTATTTTAATTTGTTGAGTTGTACTTAATATTTATACATATTTAATTCTTACTTTGGAAAAAGTGCGTTTTGGGGATTTTTTCTGGATTCACATACGGAAACTTATGAAACTTTGAACTAGCTTTTGGAAAATTTACTGCAGGTCACATGACTTGGTATCTGTCTTTATTTAAATGTTATCTTGAGAAAATATTTGTTTTCTGAGAAATTTCCGTGATTAATTTTTTTGGCAAACAAAAATTATTTTCATTTGTTGAATTGTACTTAATGTCTATATATATTTGATTCTTACTTGGGAAAAAGTGCATTTTGAGGATTTTTTTGTGTTCAAATCTGGAGACTTATGAAACTTTGAAATAGCTCTTTTAGAGTTTACTGCAGGCCACATGACTTGGTAGTCATGCATCGTCATTGAGAAAATGATTATTTTCTGAGATATTTCCGTGATTAATTATTTTTGTCAAAGAAAAGCCATTTTTACTTGTTGAACTGTATTTAATACCTATGTATATTTGATTCTTATTTGGAAAAAGTGCAGTTTGAAAATTTTTCTGGGTTCAAACATGGGGATCTATAAAACCTTGAAATAGCTATTCTAGGGTTTACTGGGTTATTATTATAATTATTTTTATTATTGTTGTTGTTGTTATTATTATTATTTTTTTATTGTTATTATTATATTATTCAATGAACATGAGCAGTCTTTATTAAACCTTTGGTTTATATAAAATTACATAACTTTGATTGCAAGGGTTACAGGTGCAGTAATGTTGTATAGACTTTTATATAGGTTGATTTTAAATCTTCTCATTCGATAAATTCAATTTATAAAACAAAATAAGCGTATGTCACGCTTGAATGTGAAGCTATAATAAGATACAGTAATTAAATACGCTAAGCGCTTTCGAGGTCCTTTACCTCATATTCATAGCGAAGCTGTGAGCTGCGAAAATAAAAAATGGGGCGGGAGAAGTTGTATGCAAAGCATATGCAAATAGACTAAATAGTCCAGCGTTTAGAAATGTCGAAGCATGTGTCTCGTCTATTGATTGAGTTGTTATTGTTGTTGATGTAGAACGCTTCTCTGATCTTCCGCTTAATGTCGTTTTTCTCAATACAAACTATTTTAGGGTGGGAAGGTTCAAATAAATGTCCAGTTTTCTTGGAGTGTTCCAAAAACGTAGATGAATTATCGTTGTTTTTCATAGCTCTATTATATGTGTATCTGTGTTGTGCTGTCCGGATGGTTGTGCCTGCCTTGGTTTCTCCAAAATAAATGGCGCGGCAACTGGGTTGTGGGCAAGTGATGCTGTAAACGACGTGGGGGGTCTGAGAAGGTTCTAATTTGTCCTTGGAGTTATTGATGAGACAGTTAGTGCAAGGGGGTGTATGAAAGCTGATTTTAAATTTATTGCTCAAAATCTTGATTAGTTGGTGTGAGATTTTATGTATGTGGGGAAGACTGATATATGGAAGATTAATATTGTTTTTATTAATGGTGATTTTTGTATAAAACTGCTTGATTTTGTTGTTGATAGTGTGGAGTTTATAGCCTGCCTGTAGTAGGTCTTTAGTATAGAGGTGTATGTTGTTCTTTCGATCTGCTTCAAATTTGCACAGCTGCATGTTTCTGTGTAGGAATGCTTGTAATCCTGCTAATTTGTGAGAGTTAGGAACGTTAGAATGTGGATGTATGAAGCCTCTGATTTCAAAAGGCTTTATAATCATTGAATAATTTATACATTTGAGCACACTTGGTACAATATGAAAAGCGGATGGCCGATGGGCCTCCCTCTCAGCGGAATCATCACTAGCATTTTTCTTTATTACTACGAAAAATTAATAGTGCCTAAATACCAAGCTGATAACCCCCACATTTTATACATCCGGTACGTAGATGACATACTTATTCTAGCCAATCAACACACCACAAACAATATTATACAAGAACTAACGCACAGCACTAAGCTAACCATTAATTCCACATCTGAGGATGCATCCCAAAGCCTAAATTACCTGGATCTTAAGTTAACGCGTGAGGAACCATGTATAAATTATTCAATGATTATAAAGCCTTTTGAAATCAGAGGCTTCATACATCCACATTCTAACATTCCTAACTCCCACAAATTAGCAGGACTACAAGCATTCCTACACAGAAACATGCAGCTGTGCAAATTTGAAGCAGATCGAAAGAACAACATACACCTCTATACTAAAGACCTACTACAGGCAGGCTATAAACTCCACACTATCAACAACAAAATCAAGCAGTTTTATACAAAAATCACCATTAATAAAAACAATATTAATCTTCCATATATCAGTCTTCCCCACATACATAAAATCTCACACCAACTAATCAAGATTTTGAGCAATAAATTTAAAATCAGCTTTCATACACCCCCTTGCACTAACCGTCTCATCAATAACTCCAAGGACAAATTAGAACCTTCTCAGACCCCCCACGTCGTTTACAGCATCACTTGCCCACAACCCGGTTGCCGCGCCATTTATTTTGGAGAAACCAAGGCAGGCACAACCATCCGGACAGCACAACACAGATACACATATAATAGAGCTATTAAAAACAACGATAACTCATCTACGTTTTTGGAACACTCCAAGAAAACTGGACATTTATTTGAACCTTCCCACCCTAAAATAGTTTGTATTGAGAAAAACGACATTCAGCGGAAGATCAGAGAAGCGTTCTACATCAACAACAATAACAACTCAATCAATAGACGAGACACATGCTTCGACATTTCTAAACGCTGGACTATTTAGTCTATTTGCATATGCTTTGCATACAACTTCTCCCGCCCCATTTTTTATTTTCGCAGCTCACAGCTTCGCTATGAATATGAGGTAAAGGACCTCGAAAGCGCTTAGCGTATTTAATTACTGTATCTTATTATAGCTTCACATTCAAGCGTGACATACGCTTATTTTGTTTTATAAATAGGTTGATTTTAAAGGTTACATTAATCAGGTTGCAAGATATGTTTTTTTACAAATACTACTACTAGTTTTCGATACTGAGATGGATAGCAAGTTTAATTATTAAAATCTAAAAAACAGTTCAATATAAAACATAATTTCATACATAAATAGATATGGCTTAAGATTGTAAAATCTGGCATCATATTGGAATTTATATACAATCACTAAGTTAAACTGCAGTACAATAAGGAGGTAACTTATTATCCATGCGGTATGAAATCAAGTTGAGGGTGCTTTGCAGAGAACAAAGTCAATTCAGAGTAGATCTGCATATGGTGAGCAACTGGTAGTTGGTGATAGATGGGGGATAAATTCTGTAGTCTGGTGGTGGACAGTTTTGAAGGCAGTTAGTGTAGGTGAGCTATGTTGAGGATAATAGATGATAACATTGAGTGTTATTCAACGTGATTATTATTATACTATGATTTTTTTTATAAATTGGATGTTTGTTTCAGTAGTGACTAGGATGCAATAAAATATCTGAGAGTGCAGTATTGTTGTCTTAGGCCTTGATTAGTTGGAGATTGTCGATAAATGTAACTGGATTTATATTTAAAATTATTATCCCTCCTAATTATACAATTTGATTTATAAGTGGAAAGCTTTCTGCATCCAAAACTTTAATGTCATTCTCTTTGGATAGATGCATTAATGATATTAATTATTTATTAGACTGCATGTTATCATATCAGTCCTAGTCAGGTATACATTTTAAATCCTCAATAAAAGATTAAGGTGTGTTTTTTAATTAAATATAAACACAAGAACTAAAAGATCTTCATTTGACTTTTTCCATGTGCAATATCTTTTTTAGATGTACTTAAGCTTTCGCTACCACCCACTTTTTAAACATATGAAAAAAGACATCTAAAGAGCACAAATGATCCCAAGATGCATTTCATGCTGAATCAGCATTGATCTGTTGGAACAGATCACACTCTCTCATATATGTTTTCATTATTTATTCTATATTTATAAATACCCAATTATTACAATTTGATTTACAAGTATCAAACTTTTTGCACCCACTACTTTGACACCATCCTTTTTGCCATTTCATGTTTAGTATGCCAATTAAGTAATGGATTATGCTATTAATAAATCAACTATCACTTTTTAAATAATCAGCTTATAAATAAGTAAATGAAAAATAAAGAAATATTTATTCCTGAAATTATGTTCCCTCTGTAAAAGCACTTCTGTTTATATGCTGGAATAATCTTAAAATATATGAGATACAATAAATAATTTTAAAATAAGGAGCAAAAAAAAAAAAAGATACTGCCAAAAATAAATAAATTTAATGAACAAAATAATAATACAAATATAAAAGTTTATTATTTAAGTAAAAAATATGAAATTGTACATTAAATATAAATTTTAACAAATGTTATATAAAGAGCTTGCAAATAAGCTCTTAACAAGCTTTGCAGGATATTCCTAACCTCAGACGGTTTCTGCTACTGGCTTCCTCAGTGAGGTGCTAGAACCTCATTGAGGAAGCCAGTAGCAGAAACTGGTCTGGGGTTAGGAATATTTTGCAAAGCCTCGGGTCATGTGACATCAGACTTGATTTTTTTTTTGTCATTTTAAATTTTAACAAATATGATTATCAAATGTAAATCAAAATATTTGAAAAATTTTATTACTTTCCAACCACATATTGGTTCTTGATGCAATGATGCAAGAATCTAATTAAAAACAAGAATATAAATGACGTGACAAAATGCATGTAAATGAATATAAATAGTCTAAAACAGTGGTCTTCAACCTTTTCACACCTGAGGACTGGTAAAAATAAGGATAAGGTTTCGCGGACCGGCAAAAATAAAGATAAGGTTTCGCGAACTGGCAGAAGTCTATAGATAAATTTTTTTAAAGATGTAAACTGTTTAGCCTTAGATTAGCATAATTGTTATAACTGATCAAAACAATAATGTCAAATATACAAGATGAGTTTGTATAATAAAAAACTTTTTTTTTTTAATTTTGAATTTTTTTAGAAAAGTAATAAAAAATTTAATTCTGCCATCCCCCCCCCCCCCATAAACATCTGTAATAACTAGAAAAACAAATTAATTTATGTATGAATGATTAGATTTTGTTTTCGTTCTGTTTTTTTTTTTTTAATTGAGTAAAAATGAGATGAAAAAATAAATAAAAATTGTTTATATTAATTATAAGTTTAAACTCTTATCATTTTGTTATTATAAACTTTCCTGCCAGTCTAGCGAGGATTGGCAGAAAAGTTCTGTGGCCCGGCACCAGTCAGCGGACCAAGGGTTGAAGACCACTGGTCTAGAAGGATTAAAGTAATTTGGGAATTATAAATATTTGCTAGGACTTTTGGGTATATTAGATAACTACCTTTTAGGATTTGATTTAGTGCTATAAAAATTTACCCTCTCAAGAATCTTGATTGCATTATGACAAATTATTCTAAGATTTATGCATGTTGACTTCTTTAAATAATGAAATTTTATTCGTTCTTTGCATATGGATTTGGAATAATATTTTAAATTTTGGCCTGTAAATAAATTGGACATGGATGTACTAGTGAAAAGATTGGTGATTTCCAAGACAACTTTGATGTAATAATGAGACTTTGTACAGTTGGCTTTAATATATAGTTATTCACTTATGACTTAGTGGGTTTTTAAAAATATCTTTACATAGTTTCAGTTGGTTGAGGGATCTTGTTATACCTATTACTTTACCTCACAACTTGAGAATTTTTTCAAGCGTTGTTAGCCAAGAGGTCATCGCAGCTGCCTTGCAAAGCAAGTAGTTGGTTGCAGACGGTTGTGGGTTCACCTCCCTGATGATGCTATGACATATGAAAAAAAAAAAACTTGAGAATTTTGGATTCAGGTATTAGTTAAATCAAAGATGACTTTCTGTCTTCATTCATCATGCAAGTTCTTCAATCAAGTGATTTATTCTGCTCTGTCACTCTGCTGTTCGGTTCAATTCTATTATTACCAATGCTATTTTCAATACTATTGAAAGTATATTTCTAAATTTTTCTCTACAGCAAATTAAATAATCAATGTCTATTCTTTTATACGAAGTGATCTGTTTTACATTCTTTTATTGATTGACAAATATTTTAAGACTATTGTTTTTACAATATGTTTTATATTATTAGAAACTTTTACTCCTATTTATAATAAAGAATTTAATTATTTTTATACAAATCTGTTTACTTTTACATAATTCTAATACGTAATTTGTTTAATATCTTATCTCTTTTCTTTGCTCATGTAATTTTAAACACATAAATGTTTAAAATAATTTTAATATTTTAAAAAATAATTTTTTTAATTTTATTATCTGAGGAAAGAAAGTCAAACATTTTTCTGAATATATAAATGTACAAACTAAATAGATTTGTTATCTATTTAATTAAAATTCAGAAATACAGGAAATATTTAATAATAAAAATATTAAAACATTTATTAATAATGTAATTCATATATATACTATCAATATAGTATGAGATCTAAATGTCTTAATATAACAATGTAAAATGAAAAATAATTGAAATAAAATATATTAAAATACTGACTGACATTTAAAATAGTAGTCTTATTGGGAATACACATGATTTTTTTATTTTGTTCCAAGATATATACTTTTTTTTTTATTCGAGTTATGTAAAAAGATTCATTCACTATTATATGACAAAGTTATAAGTATCATAGATTATTACTATTACTAATGTAATATTGAAAATAAAGTAACTTAAAGAGATGAAAACAATCAATATTTATTAAGTATACCCTTTCCTTGATTGCACAATTTTACTGTTTTAATTTTTAGATTTGGTTTTAAAAGATTATATAAATAACATTCACAGTATTATCATTATTTGTACTTATAAAGTTTTGCTATAGCTAAGAAAAGACTATGAAATCATTTATATAATAATCTTTTAATTATTATATCAGGGATTCCCAACATGGAGTACATGTACCCCCAGTGGATACAGGATGCTTGTCCAGGGGGGACAGTGAATAGTGGATAAATAAATCTATTATGCTATTAAAGTATTTCAAAATTAGTTATGTTAACATTTCTGGGTTATTCCACGTTAGTATCGGGTATCAGTTACAACACATCGGGTCTTTTTTCCAGACATGGAGACTGTGACATTGCATAGACTTTTTTCTCACTGTAGAGTCTGATAAATTAAAATGCCTGGTTAAGATTTACAATAGTTAGTAGAATTTCCAGGTAGTTGAGGAAATCAAGAAAAGTCTGGCAAGAATTAGTTTACAGTTGAATAAATCAACTGATGTCTGTAACTGTGCACAGCTTCGTGTTTTTACTAGATATATGTGTATTAAAATAACATAAAAAAAGGAATTTCTTTTTTGTAACCACTTGAAAGAAACAACAAAGATGGTAGCATTTACGAATTTGGTGAATGATTTTTAAATTCAAATGACCTTTCATGAAAATTAGTGCAATCTACTTGCAGCGATGGTTTTTCTACTATGTTGGGAGGGGGGGAATCAGATTTTATCACTTTTATCAAAATTTACTGTTTGGGTGTACCAGATAATTTCCAAAAGCTAAGGGGGTGTGGGAACCGCTAATTTAAATTAAATACTAATATAAGTAAAAAACTTAAATTAGAAAGGTCTCATAAGAAAGAAAGCTTCAAATAGTTTTTAATGGATGTTTTTTTCAGTCATGTTTAGCATTTTTATTTCATCAATTATACTGAACTGTTTCTACAAAATCCTCTCATCACACTTTTAAACTTCAGAGTTGATTAATGCTACCAGTGTTGTAAAAGAATAAATAACATTGAATGTCCATTTCAGAGAACTTTCTGGCATATCTGACATTTAAAGCTTTCTTTTATATTTGGAGAGTGTTGTATCTCCTAAACTTCTTTCCATGTCTTGTTTTAAGGTTTTTCCACATATGTGGGATTGCAAGATGGTCTTTTTAATTGGATGACAAAAAATGTGGTTTGAAAGTTCTAACTATATGATGAGAAGATCATAAGACCAATCAATATACTCTTCAGATTATTGGTGCATTACCATAGATTCTATTAATGTAAAATCAAATATCTTCATCAGATTGAATGTGAGATCTGACTCGGCAATACAAGACTTTTTAAAAAAAAATTATACCATGAATTTGAGTGTTTTTATAGAAAGATAGTCTTATTTATATTTTAAAGATATCTTAAATGCACTCTAAAGAAATGCAGTATTGAATGTTTTTATTAGAATAATATGGTTACTAGATAGACAAGGTGTCTAAAATATTTTTAAAAAAGTTAGCTGGAAAAAAAGTTAAAAGATAATATTGTAAAATATCAATAAATAGAACAATGAATCACTGTTTTACAATTATGTGGACATATTTTTGGTCCATGAATTGGCTGCATTGCAATCACAAAACTCATCTCTAGAGTATTTTCCCCCTTCTCCGTGAAGTTAAAATGAACTAAACTTGCTTGTGAGTGGTTTTCATCTTTACTTCCTTTCATCAGCTAAGAAATGGCTGCTTCTTCTGTTACTTTCATTTATCTTCTGGATTGACAAATAGGAAACAGATGATAAAGAAATCTGTATCTCATTGTTCAATATGGTTTTACATCTATTTCTTTTTTCGTATTCAGTCATAAAAGTGGGAAAAAAAACCGCTAGATTGACTGTTCATAGTTTTTAATTTCTAAAAGATTTTATTTAAATTATTAATGTATGCGGGATTCGAACTCAGACTGTCACATGACCCTCATCTCTCCATGCCATCTCATATTGCTGACCCACCTGATCACACACATGTTGAAAGGATAAATAATCACCAATATACATATTTCATGCCGAATCAGCATTCATCAGTTAGTCCAGATTACCATCTCCACACATGTGGGTGATCAGGTGGGTCAGCAATATGTGATGGCATGGAGAGTTGAGGGTCGTGTGAAAGTCTGAGATCGAATCTCGTATACATTACATGCCTGCAGGTATAAGCCTGTATAGTGTATTAATTTAAATTATTAATATTAATTTACAGAGATTATGCAACTAATGTTTAATTCATATTTGTAGCTTTGTTTTTAATGTGCTTTATTACTTTTCTTAATAATTATTCTTGTTTTCTTTCCATTGTATTCTTTATATTATTCATCATCTTGATTAAAAAATTTTGCTATTAAAAATAAGTCTGACATTATTTTAAATTTTTTAAATCTTTAAATATTACAGATATTGGTTATTCTAATTAAAAGTGATTTTATAAATTATTTTATTGGAAAGATTTGGAAAACTATTTTTTTTTTACCTTTTAAAATTACAGGATAAACAACTAGTATGGATTTATTGAATGTTTAAAAAAAAATCTATACAATTTGATTTGTATTCATTGAATCAAAACTATTTAATAACAGAGTATATTAATTTTTCTGAATATATATATATATCTTTTATCAAAATAATATTTTTATATATCTTTCAATTTCACTCTCTTCAAATGACGTCATGTATGTTGTTTTAACTTTTTTTAAAAAATCTTTGTATTCGAAATTGCATGCGGCAGTCCCCGATATCCACTATATTTGACTTTATTCCGCACCACGAATACAAGAATCCGTGGATAATAATGAATTTTATATGTTCACTGTATACACATACTTATTATACAATTGTTATGACGTATGCATTAACATAATAACAAAAATAATTGCCAAAGAATATAATAATGCTTCTATGAAAAGGCAATATAATAATAAATTTAAAAAAGGACAGAAAGAGCAATCTTATGCCTGAGTGCATTCAGAGTGTGCAAGATGAAAAATGACTGACTGATAGATGACTCATGGAGCACTCATATGAGTGAGGTATGTATACAAATTATATATTCAAATTTATGATTTTTTATTTAATATTTTATTAAACTGTGGGTGATGAATATATAGATATGGCGGTTAACTACAGCTGTTTTGGGGCAATTTATCTTTTTTTTTATCTATTGTTTCTTTCATTGCCATACTTCTCACACAATTAATTATACATTTATTATTTGCAATTCCCATATTTTTCATTATTTTTCAAAAATCCCTTTAACATTCTTCTTTTTAATATTTTAATAATAAACAGTGATGTAATGTACTGTAGCTTCTTCTTAAACGAAGCCAAAAATCTCTCAGCAATTATACCAAGAAGAACTTGTTAGCTACTTGATTTTACATTCCCCACAGTCTAAGTTTTCCCTTCTGCTCCATCCCATTTCCACAACATAATCTTTGTCAACTCTACAGTAGTGCCACCTAATGTAAGCCATAGTATTCAATGGATACATGAAGGTTTGTGCATAAAATTCCCTACTCATCCATAAACCTTCTTGAATCCATTGATTACTATGGCTTGCATTGGGTTACAGTACCATATGGAGAATTTGTCACTGTTTTAACAGCTTGTGTAAGCATAGGATATGGTGATCCTGTGATGATTTATTTTAATAATATATCAAATCATTACATGATCATCATTTCATATGCTTACTGAATTCAGATCTATATAACTATACAAATGAATGAACTTGGGATTGAAAACATTATCGTATTTTTATTTTGGCTTTATAACTAACCAAATAGGTAAAAGTTGACTGATGGAGGATTGCATTAGATCCTAGGATCCAGGTGCAGTGCTCTCAAATCCAAGGCTTTTCACTGCTGAAAACTACAAGCTAAAAATTGGTCTGGCAATATTGAATGGGTAGGCACTATATAGACATTTTATGCACAAACATCCCTGCATCCATTGATTATGAAGGCTTGCACTAGGTGGCACTATAGAGAATGCAATAGAATAATAGATGTATTAATAAAGCATAGGGAATTCAAGAGATGAAAAACTAGTATAGAGAATAAAAAGAGTTTAAATATATATATAGAAGTAAACAGAATATTGGGTGTGAATTGATTTATGATAATAGCAAGGAAAGTAATTTACTGTTTAAGGCTTGAACAGGATCTTTAGCACAAGAGATATACACATAAATGGAAAAATATGGGTGAGTTAGGCATCTGTTAATTTGGTGATAATAGATGTATTAATAAAGCATAGGGAATTCAAGAGATGAAGAACTAGTATGGAGAATAAAAAGAGTTTAAATATATATAGAAGTAAACAGAATATTGGGTGTGAATTGATTTATGATAATAGCAAGGAAAGTAATTTACTGTTTAAGGCTTGAACAGGATCTTTAGCAACAAGAGATATACACATAAATGGAAAAATATGGGTGAGTTAGGCATCTGTTAATTTGGTGTAAATTCCTGCAAGAAGAAAGGGCACAAATAATGAAGTTGTGGCGGAGAATAAATATAAACAAAGTGATTATACAAAAAATGGGTTCTTGGCTTTTATGCTGGATTTGGGGGAAAATTAAATTTAGTTATAAAAGCCATAGAATTAACAAAGATTTTGTTGTGGAAATGGGATGGAGCAGGATAGAGAAGATGGGAAAAACTTAGGGTGGGAAAAGAAGAGGAAGGTAAGGCGGCTCACAAGTTTATCTAGGCATTGTAGCTGAGAGATTCCTGACCAATAAAGGAAAAGCCACAGTGCATCATATCAACATCACATACTGCTATTTTAATAATACTTTTTTTTGATATCAACATTTTTCCTTTTTATAACTAATTTATTTCTTTTCCATTTCAAATTCCAGGAAAACTAATTTCAAGCAATGTTTGACTTCAGTTATAATTAAAAAAATTATATTTTTTATTATTATTATTATTAAAAAAACTTAGTTATTGTAGTTCTACTATAGTATTTTTTTATATCTTTCAATAATTGTAATATTTGTCCAAAATGTTTTCCACTCCTATTGCATCGTTTCTATTCTAAATCTTAACTAATAAATCCCACTTCTTTTAATGCATTTTCACATGTTTATTTAAAACTGCCAACCAATCATTATGACAAGTGTGGTTTATTTGTAAAGATTTAGTTTTCATGACTTCTGAATTTTAGTGTAGAGGTAGAGTATCAAATTCAGAAATTTAAAATTATTTTTATTGAAGCTTAACTTTTCATTTCTGGTGCTTAAATGTAACATTATGACTAACAATTTGATTATTTTCTTTTATTTATTTGTTTTCATTATAAATCTTACAGAAAATTGCAACTGAGTTACCCTATGTGGTTTGGTGCAATTGGTAGAGCAATTGAATTGGGATTGGCAGGTCCCAGGATCCATGTCCCAGGATCAATTCTGGAGCTTAAACTTCTTATGAACCCCTGAGCAATAAAGTCATTAGCATCTTTTTTTATAACCGAGTTTATTATTTTATTTTGTCATTATAACAGTTTATTGTTCGACTTTCATTACTTTTTTTTTAGTATTTCATTCATCTATTGTCCGAACGTTTATTTTTTATTATTTAAGTTCTATTTACTAATGCTAGAGATTATCATAGATAATACACCATTTTTAAAATCTATTATTATTATCTTTTTATGCGGTATTTACTTAATGTTCTTTTTTTTTTGCTTGCTAAAACCAATCCAAAACAATGTTTTGTAGATAGTAGACATAAAGATTATAACTAAAATGGCAAAATTTTTTTATTTAACCAAAACATTTTTGAAATACCACAAGTAAAGCAGCAACAACGTTAATAATATTATTTGAAACTGTAATATCTTGACATAGCTAGTCATGTGATTGAATCAGGTGTCATTTTATTGGTTAATATTTTGATATTATGTAGCAGTGCAGAGTGGAAATGATACAACTAAGATTAATTAAATGTACTGTATTACACTTCTGAAAATAATTCTCTTTCTGTTTTTATTTGCTGTCATCTATTGAAATAAACAAAAATGAAACAATTCATAATAAAGAATAAATCTTTTGTAAATCAAGTTAAAATTGCAACAAAATATCACATCTTTTCAACCAAGATTATTAAAATGTATAGTCACTGTCAGTTTGTATATAATTATACAAATAAATTAACTTGTAAGTTCAAAACTTTGAAGTTTTCTTTTTGAATTTCGGATTATTAATTTGATAATAAAAAGGAATTGTGATTATTAGTTGGATAAGTGCATTAATTCCAGCTTTAAATCCTAAGTCAGTAATGAAGGCAAAAATTAAAAATCCAGTCTAATAATGTGGATATTTCTTTGGAATAGGGTGAAGAAACTATTTTTGGAAGAAAAAAAAGAAGAATGGTGTTTTGTTGCTATTAATCATTGTGGAAAATGTGCTATTATGCTGGGGCCTTGGGGGGTACTTACACAAAAATAATGTTGAGTGTGGTAATTTGATGCTGGGATGTAGTGGTTAGGAGATGTGAGTCAATGTAAGTAATTTTGTAGGTTGAAAAATTGCAATTTGAGGCTATAAATATGCCTGTGCCTGCTGAAGGTAATGATGTGTCCCTGGAGTATGAGGGAAAACCTTGGATGTCTAGGTATGGATTAATTTGTGATCTGTTATAGATTTTTGTTTCTAGGAATCCTAGTATTTGTGGTTGTATGATGCTAATCCATTTCTTGAGCTGGTAGATTTTTACTATTGAATTAATGCCTCTGACATTCAGTGCTGCTATTTTAATTTTCATTAACTGCGTAGCTGGGATTGGTTTGTATTTTTTGTAGTGGTTGTTTTTGAACTTTACATTATTTATTTTCACTGTTTGTTTTATTTCCATTTGATTTTGATCTGTTTTGTTAGATTTTGTATCATTCTTCTGATTGGTTTTTGTATTGAGTGTTTGTGTGTCTTGTGCTCCTTCAGTTTGTAATTCTGTGGTTATTAACTGTTTTTCAAATAAATTTGTGATCATTTCCATTGGACTTGATATCTCATTTGTATAATCAATAATTGGTGAATCAGAGTTATCATCATCTGTCTTCACTTTTTTTGCTAGCTTTTTTCTGGTAGGTCTACGAGGCTTTCTCTTACTTTCTGGTTGGATTGGGTTTATTCATTGCATTGTTTTGCTAGTGTTGTTGGGAGTAGATGTCTTTCCATAATTTCTATGGTTCTCTTATTGATAATAGTATGCTGTGTGATTTTATCCATTGCATAGTCAAATTATGACAGATATATATCTGCTTTAGTTGTATTACTTTTGCTTGGCTTCTGCTTTCTCTTTGATCATGTTACTTGATTTGAAGTTTTGTTGTTTTTTCTGTGAACAAATTTATAAGGTCTAAGCTTGGTATCTTTGCTTTTTTGTTATTATTTCTTAGTGTAGTTTGTTTACTGCTATCCTTGGCAATGGCTATCTTTTCTTCTGTTTGCAAATTAGTGTTGATATTTTGTTGTTTTGTGAGTGGGTGTTTTGATTTCTGTTTAAGTTCTGGTGGTTTGGATATTGTGCAGTAACATGTCCCCTTTGTTTATATGAATATCACTGTGGTTTCAGACCTTTAATATATAGAGTGAACAATGCCTCCTGATTCAGGATTTGTGTTGGTATATCATCTGAATCATTATCTGCATGCAGTTTTATTCTGAACACATAAGTGTTACTCACACTTGGTATTGGTGTGTCTTTCTGGTATATTGTTTTGAACATAATAACCTTGCCAAATGGTTCTATCATCCTTTGAAAGTCTTGTTCTTTGTAACCCAGGTATGTGTTCTTAATTTTTCCTGAAATAATATTGTGATAGTTTTGGTCTATAGTGATCAGAGCAAAGTTACCCAATGATTAGACTTGTCTTTGATCTCTCCTTTTGTGTGATTTCATAAAATTCCAATGTTAGATACTGGTCATTGGGATGTTCTGCAATCTGTTGCACTGTGTTTCAGAATCCATTTAATGTTATTGATTCATACAGTAACTCTTTTGAGAATTTTATATTATAAAATGTTGCTTTCAATTTCTGACATCACTAGAGACTTGGAGGAAAAACTCTCTTGAATGTTGCAAAGAGATGCTTTGGTATGGATTTATTGAATAATTCAGTTGTGATGTTCAATTTTTCTTCATTCCAGACAATTTCTGGTGGTTTATCAATGTCTAAATTATTTATGTCACTATTGGTTGGTTTTCTATATCTGGGGATTGATCTTTTGCTTAGTTTTCTATATCTGGGGATTGATCTTTTGCTTTTTTTATCTCTTTGCTAATATATGAATTAAATTGACTTTCAGTTTTTTTGTTAGGATAAATGAATTTATTTTTTATTTTTCTTTGATCATATCTGCAAAGGTTGCTTGTTTTTTCTGTGTTATGGCATTCATTGGTGTTTTTCCCAGTCATTAATTAGGTCCTTTAATTTTTGATCCTCCAGCTTGCATTGGAAATTTGTTGAAATTGATTTTCAATTTAAAAATTATCAATTAAATTCTGCTTATTTTTTCTGTTAGTTGATATCAATTAATTTAATATTAGAATTTTTGATATTATATATTATTTTTACTTTGTTTTTAATGGTTTCTATTATCTTTTTAATGGTTTGATGTGGAATGTTTTTACTTAATCTGTGCTATCCAAGATCTAAAGCACCCTCTTCTTCTTCTTCATCCTCCTCCTCTTGCACCCTCTTCTTCTTTTTCTTTTTCATCCTCCTCCTCTTGTTCTTCTTTTTTTTCTTCTTCCTCTCTTCTTGTTGCTATTCTTCTTTTTTTTATTATTATACTATTATTAATATTACTATTAAAAAGTACTTTATTAGATGAAACAGTATTTACAAATATTTCAGATTGCACACATATGTTTATATTTGTAGTTAGTTGGTTTGCAGAATCACAGTGATTTTTATATGTACATAGAATGTATTAAGGAGGGTAACAGTTTTGAAAAGGCCAAATACTTATAAAATATGACAAAGTTTAGTATTATAATTCTGAAGATTTCTGCTTTGATTGATATGGCAGATTATATAAATCTCACTGTTTGGATCATAAATTTCACAGTCTGAAATCTATCAGGAACAAGATTACCTGAAATCTATCAGGAACAAGATTTACATTCAAAGATTATTCTTAATGAATAACATATGTGGGGGGGGGGGGGCAATGTACAGGTTTCTTTTTTTCAATGTATATGCTATATTAAAAGTCCATTATTTTGTTATTTCTGTTTGTAGTTCATTGTGTTCAAATATCACTTGTTTAAATCCCTGTTTTGTTTTAATGATTGTGTGGAGTCGAGTCTTTAATTTTTGCATGTAGCTGGGATTAATTCTTGTTTCAGCATCTGGTAAGAGTATCTGGCTGTCCTGGGGTGATTTTATCCCAGTTGTTTGTGATTTTTTGTGCTGCAGTGATGATTATGCAATTGTTTATGTGTCTATCAGGTTGCTTGTTGTTTGAGTAATAACCAAGTGGCAAGATGTATATCTGGATGAGCTATTTTCTATCTGATTTTCAGCTGTGACAATTTATTATGAAATGTAGAGGGGTGTCATATTGTATTATTGTTTAAGGCAAAGATGCATCATGTACACTAGAATGCATAGAGTATGAATGTGATGCATGCACTGTGGATATTGAGTTGCCATGACATGCATTAATGATATGTTGTAATGAGATGTTAGACCATCTATATGGGGTTACACATTATCCTTTAGGTCTCTGCCAGTGTTGGGCATTCATAAATTAGATGTTGTGTTTCTTCAGTTGATGACATAGTCTGCAGAATAAGTCAGCGGTAATAAGTCATTATCAAGGTATGGAGGTTGATTTTGATGATAAAGTCAAATAATTTAGGCTTCAGTAATTATTTTTTGAAGTTGAGAAATAGCTTTTTATTGTTGACTCTCAGCATCGGAGAAGGATTGTTGGTGATCAACTCTTGATTCATAAGGGCGTAGATCTGCCAATTTTTATATTTGCTAAAGAATTGGACATGTATCTGGGTGGCTGTTGTTTTCTACTGGTAAATGATTGACAACTGATACAAGTGTCCATCAGTTGTATGATTTTAAGTAGGCATTGGAATTGTGGTAACTGTTTTAGGGAGGCAGTTATCAAATTTGTGGTCTTTTGAATTTGAAAAATGCTTATGAATTTGAAAAATGCTCTGTAAATTACCAGTAGAGTCATCTAGTTGAGATGGCAATGGTTTTTCTGTGCCATAAGAGGTTCTTGCAAATGGATTTGATTTCACATTTGAATGCCTTAGAGAAGGGTATAATAATAGATAATATATAATTTTAGTGAAGATAAATTGGTGAGTACCTTTGATAGTGAGTTGGTTGTCTTCTCCACTTCATCTTTAAGCTTATTCTGTATATAACATCTCATAGTTTAGTCCCTAAGTGAAATGGAAAGCTAAGAAAAGTGTTTTGTTTGTCTTCATGTGTGTGTGTGTTTTACCAGGCAGCAGTTTAGTTTACATTGAGTTTCAACTTGGGTGTGATTGTGAAGACTTGTAGAATGTTTTGTAAACTGGGTAGGTATTTTTTGGAACAGTCACATCATCCATGTATGTGTATGCATTGTAGACTGTCCGGTATTGGGATCCTGGTGAATATTTACTGGATTTTTTGTAGAAGGGTATTGATGTATACTGTGAATAAAAGTGAGCTGAGTGGGTATTCTTGTGATTTGGAATGTGAGTGTACAAATGGTGCAGAGTTCCTGTTATTATTGAGTGCGATAAGAATTTCATGGTTCAGTAGCAAATTTGAAAGTAAATATAGTTGAGTTTTGAAAATTGTGCCAAGCTGGACTGCCATTGACATGTTATCTCTTTTTCCCTTGAATTGAGTTCAGGGCCACTTGAAATATTAGTACTGCTTGGATGGTGGCTGAGTTTTTCTTTGTGAACTGCATATTGAAGATTAATAGAAGTATATTTGGTTCTATTTTATCCTTGGATAAATTTCTCAATGATTTTATCTGGCAGTGGTCTCATGGATATAAGTCAAAGGTTGATAAGAGAGAAGATAGCTGCTGGGTTTTAGTGAGTGGTACTATTGCAATGGGGCAGATGTCTTCAGTAGAAGAAAGTTTTTATAGCAAATTATTGACTAGATCACAGATATATTTAGCTGTAAACTGGCTAAATTATACCAATATGAATTGAAGGATGCCAGAATTTTCAGGATGGCATGTGTTTAAGATAGTAGCTAGTTTTATGGTGAACTCAATGGTGTTGAATGGGAATGATGTTTCTGGTGTGCCAAAAATATCAGCAGGAAGTTTGTTTGGTAATCTGCTTGCAGTTTTTGTTTAATATATGAATAGATAGGAGTTATCATTTTATAGCATGCATATGTGATCCTATAAGGTAGGCTAGCCATTGGAACTCTGATAGTAGGTGGGTATCCTAATGCCCATTTTATGTAGTCTCTAGTCCAGCTATGTATTAGGTGAGGCATATCTTGTTTTAAATTTTAAAGAGTGTTGCAGTATTGTTGTATGTTTGTGAAGTTTATATATAGTGTAAGGTTTTTATCATGGTAATTCACTTATCCAGCTAATCAACCAGTGTTAGTAATCTGAAGGGGTGGGTGATATGGTCAATATTACAAGAGAATATGTTAATGAAGACTATTTTGGTATAGGGTTGAACTGCATGGTTTTGATTTTATTGACCATAATACTCCAAAAATAAATAATTCTGGAATGGTTACTGTGAGCACTATCCTTATTGCTTTACCTAGTGGAAGTATAGATATTTGAATCTCCATGAGGTTGATAATTATCATTTGCGCTGAGTGATCTGAGAATGGTGAGGAGGTAATGTTTATGGTAATTAGATGATGCAGCATAGGCAAATAAATCATCGAGGCAGATCAACCAATGTAGAATGTGACTGTATTGTCTAGCAGAAGGACCTCAACACTCATAAGGGGAAAAGATATTTGATACATCCATTGAGTGATAAAATCTTTGCATTTCATGTTGCAGTTCCCAATTAGGATAGATGGATATAAAGAAGCTGCAAGTAGTGAATTAATGGTATTATATTTGAAATAAGACTAGGATATAGGAGTTAATATAAGAAAATTTATATTAATTGTAGTAATTTGGTGATGGAAGTTTATTATTGGCAGGTGTAAATCAATGAATATTGAAGTTATGAGAATGTGCAGTTTGGTGCAATAAGCAGTCCGGTGCTTCCAGAAGATGATGATGAGTCCCTAGAGCAGGCACAGAAACCTTCTCTGCAGAAGTCCACTGATGAGTCATTCTGAGAGTCAGAGTAGAAACTTTAATCTCAAGTAAATCAAGTACATGAAGCTATGTAATTTTGAGCTATTATTTTAATTGATTATTTTTTATTGATGGAGTTCAATCCCTTCATTAATTACAGTTATTTTAATTTTCATCAAGTTTGTATAAGGGGGGGTATTATTTCTGTGTGTTGGCATGGTGTTTGGGGTGATTCATGATTATCATTATGGCTTGGTTGATGTCCTCAATAATCTAATATAGAGTAAAATCAATCTGGCTGAAGACATCTATATAGTTGATTTCTTTTGTTTTAGTCCTCTTTACATTATTATTTTTTTTGGTGGGCAGCTTGGATACCTTTTGGCTTCAGGCCTGCTGCTTATATAGGGGAGGCATGGAGTGATTATCTCTGTTATGTGCATTGATGTTTTGTTGTTTACCATAAGTGTGTGTACTGTTTTGATGTTATAGTCAGTATTATTGATATTGCTACTATTTTTTTTGAGTCATTACTGTTTCCATTATCCATGGGGGAGAAGAATCAAGTGGTTATAGTGTATGTTCTGGAATCATCTGGGCCAGGCTTATAATGTTTATTTTTTCAAAATTTGTTTTTTATGTGATAGGTCCAATATTTCTATGCTTGTTTGTAGTTGTGGTTTGATGATTTTTGAATTGTTGATGAAGGTTGACTCTGTGATGCTTATCTCTATAAATCGGAGCCACTAAGATTTAAATGTATAGTTTCTTCTTGTGATTGTTGTATATGTTGGTTATCTGTTGACTGATCTCATATGATTTGATTTGCAATGCATTGTATTGTGAGGTAGTCATGCTGTCCACAGAAATGTCATTGCAGTCACAGCTCTCTGATGTAAAAACAAAGTATTGTCTCTTGGTGTATGATCTGTGTATGTATGTTTTCTGGATTTACATCGGTGTTTAACTTTAATTTGAACTCAAGATTGTTGCTAAAAAGAAGGGTAAATATATCTTTTAGGATATATTGGATTAAAAGTTAAAACTTTCCCAAAATAGCTCCATTGCACACTGGAAAGCTTGAACAGTATAGCCAAAGCATATGTTTTTAATACACCAGTCATGTAGTTTGCGAGTCTTTATCCAACATCATCAATGCATTTTTAAAATCAGCTTTTTTTGATATTCATCAAAAAATTTGACTTTTTTTTTTTAAATCTAGTTGTTGCAGTGTTACCAGATAAATTATGTAATTTTATGTTAATTGTTTGAACATTAGACTTAGCAGCATTGGTATACATTTTGGTTGAGTTTAAAATTGTTGTTTTTATGGGAATTGTTTGGTGATAGCCACTTGGTCACCTGACTGGGTGACCATCATTTTTTTATTTTTATCAAAATAATTCATTCTTTAGCAAATTATTTTAAAATAAAAGTGATACTTACTTCTATTGTTTGAAATGTGATTTCTGATTTATTATATATTATTTTTATTGCAAAGTGTGCATATATTTGATTGCTTTTTCAGGTTTGAACCCAGACACTTGAACAATGTCTTGCTAGCAATGACTAAGTTTTCAGCAGAACTACTATTACTACTACTGATGCTGCTACTACTACTACTACTATTACTGCTACTACTCCTTCCCTTCTTCATCTTATTATTATTATTACCATCGCTACAACAGCTACAACACAGATTAATTTGTGTAAGTTACCATTTATATTATTATGCATTCTTTATTTGGCCATACACAATGTCACAGTTTTAAACTATGTCACATTAAGAACAAATGTCTATATATGTTTATGTTATTTTCCTATCACTTTGTTAGATATTTATTAATTTTTTTACTTTTCTAGTATTGTTGTTTTTACTAAAACTACACTAGTGCAACAGAAGGCATATAGAATAAAAGTACTGGCTAATATTAGAAAATATACCTTTTTACATACTTCTAATAAATGTTTGATCATTATATTTTCTGTATTGTGATATTATAGATTTTGCCACTGTTTTCAAGTCCTTGACAAGTGAATAAAAAATGATGCATTGTTTCTGATTCTTGATAATGTAAAGAATGCATGTTATCTATATTAATATTAATATCATTTATGTTCTTTATTATTTTTTACAATGGTTTTTTAAACCCACTATTGACAGTTTCAATTGCCTCACTTGGGCATTGTAAAAAGTAATAAAGAACATAGATGTTATTAATATTATATGGATTTGACAATGCAATAAAAAAGATAAAGTTATCTATGTTATGGTAATATCTTCTGTATTTTAAAAAGGGTGATGTTGGAAGTGCTTCAAGATTTATTTTTATCAGGAAGTTTAAATATAATGACCAATATTTATAGTTTTTACTTAATTGTTTGTTAATAGACAATAGTGTTTTTTTTTTTTAGTTTGCATATTTGTATTGCTATGTTAAATATATAAATGTTAGATCATTCAACACAACAAAGTAGACACATATTTATAAATTGTAGCTCTTATTCATGCAAATCATGTTTACATTGAGTATCATAATCATAGCTCTTTTAAGTTTATTATGAATTGTTTTTATGTATACTTGCTAGCTATTTTTGTATTTAAATTAATTGTTTGTTATTTAAATGTATGTAAAATTCTTCAGAGAGCCCCCTTTTTGATAGAGGGATGTTAGGTTTTTTTATAGCATATTCATCATTGGCTATCATCCAAGCCTCTTCAGTTTAAATGATTCCCATTATAGATATTTGGTACTATTTGTTTGATAAGACAGTATATTTTACCTTTGTTAATGGATATATTTTTATATGTTATTACGATGTTTATGGTTGTCTGAATATGGAAAATATACATATTGTGGAGATCAAATCCATTCAAAGATAAGGGCAATTGCAATTTCTTAATGAAAAAAGCTATGTCCCATAACTTCTGCATAGAGTGTAAATATTATTACTAACATGTTAAACAATGATTCTTTTGCATATAATGATAGACATGCTTTTTCCATTGAATTTATTAATTTTTCAATTTTTTTCTTTTTATTTCTTTTGAATTTGTATCCTCATTGCCATAGTACTAAGAAGAAATGATAAACCTAAGCAAGCATTAGGTTTTCCCTAATTTCCCAGGCATATGATTTTTCAGTATTAGCATTAAGATCATTATTTTATATATTAATATAATTCAATTTGTATTTTCATAACATGTTTTACTTTATTTTAAAATAAAAATATATACAGACTGATCTAGTTTCATATTTATATAATTATATAATGAACATATTTAAACTTTAAACCTTTGGTAATTTTTGAATTTCAACTATTAGTTTTATAGTGTAAAAGTATTAGAAATGGCTGCTGATGTATTAATTTTATTCTAAGTTCTCACTGATAATGACAAAAGTCAGAAACTAGTCTAGTAATATGGATTAACACCCTACCATCTACTAACCATTGATTTTCAAGCTTAGAACAGGTGGCACTGAAGAAAAAAAAATTGCTTTAGAAAATCAAGCTAAAACAAAAACTACTTTTCTAAGTTCTTTTTTTTTTTCTATTAGAAATGGCCGCAAAATTGAAAAGACTGCCATTTTTCTGTTTATTTAGTAGAAATACAAATAGAATAATAATTGCGCTACAAGTTTTTAAGCAAAAATATTTTCTTTCAACGTATAACTGCTTGTATACTTTCTAAAATAGCTCAATATAAAAACAACATTAAATGTTTTCAATATTGTCTTCATTTTCAATTTATGCTATTAATATTTCCAAGAGAAATATTACTGGAACATTCAACTTCATCTTCTTGTCATAACTTCCTATCTCTTCACACATTTCTTCACCATATGTCAGAAAATCAATTGTTTTAGACAAAATGCATAAAAACTTTTAAGTATATCATACTTAGTTAATTCAGAGCTCATTTGAGACACATCTCAAATAAAGCTCTCGTTTCTGAATTTATCTATCAAAATATTTTATACTGATAAAGAATTATGGTATAAGATATGGACTTCTTGTAGTATATCATATATATTAGTTGCAATAGTAAAGACAAATGAATTTTCTTTTTGATACATTACTGGAGTCATAGTCAAAAGATTGGATGTCACCTATGATCACTGAATTCATCTATTTCAGAAATAAAATTTAGATACCTCTGACATATGTAATTGCACACAAACCAAAAACATAAAACACATACTTAATTATTATAAAATTCATACCAGTAGCAGCAGAATTGAATGATTTAATAAAACTATTAGTAAATCTATCTTTGGGTTGGAATCTTTTCATATTTCTTTTATCATATTTGTTAATAGTTATCTGCTTTTAAAATAAATTCATCTACTGTACAAATAAAAATAAATTTGATACACATCAAACATATTTATATTATTGTTTAGATGGTTATTATCTTCCTAGAAAAAATGGTTGAAAGATCTTACATGGAGTTTTACAAGATTATTAACAAAATGTATAATTTTAATGCTTGCTTCAATGGTACATTTTTTTTAAATTAATAATTTTTCTATATCTAATTTTTAAATCTGCAATAAATTTCAAACCTATATTTATTATTAAATTATTCTAAAAAATATCATATTTCTATTAGTCCCAAAAGTAATGTCCGAAAATGTTTTATATCATACTGTTTTGCTTTTGAACTCTATTTTTAGAGGCTTCTTTAAGTCTGAAAAAGAACCTTCTGAATGAAGAGGAAAAGTATTTATCAGAAGCATGTATAGTTTATAGTATGTAAAGACTCTCGAAGAGGGAGACCTGCTACCCATGTTTGCGACGGCAGAATGCTATACTTTTCTCCAGAATGTGTGTGTGTGTGTGCGCGCGCGTGTGTGTGTGTGTGTGTGTGGTGTTGAGACAGCAGAATGCCATATTAAAAAGTTACAATTCTGCCATCGCAAACACGGGCAGCAGGGCTAATGTGTAAGTACCAGAAATGGTCATTACTAAAAATCTCTGATTAATGATAAATTTAAGAATTATAATATATATATAATTAATATCCTATCTAATAAACAACGTGGATTTTTGTCTAAATAATTATATAAAATTCAACTCAGTAAATTGAATCCATATTTTTATATTTATTTGCCTAACATTTTATATTGACTCTATTTAAAAACATAGAAAGGGCTAAAGTAATTACACAATGCTGATCGAGACAGGTAATCGAAATTCCTCCCAAATTGCTCAAGGGTGTTTTTGATCAGTATTACATACCAATCTACTTTGGACAATTCTTTGTATCTGTTTTTAGGCAGAAAAAGCGCGCCAAAGAGAAAAGGCAAAATCTGTCACAATTTATTTTTTTTTTTTAAAAAAAATCGACTATTCACAAAATCAAAAAAGTATCTGAGTATGAAATTAATTTCGTGAAAGGAACTAAAATGATTTTAAGATTATTTGTACAAACTATTATTGTATCATCTACGAACTACTAAGAACAAATATTGCGTTATTTAAATTAAATAAATGAAGGTATCAATCACATTTCTAATCAAGAGCAAATTCTTATTCTCAAGATTGCTAATTCAAGTCTAATCCTTACATCAACTTTTCTTGTTTGTTCTGTCAATTTCAAAGGTATGTAAACTCTCAAAGCATTTACATTCGCTAAATTTAATGAAAGTTGTCGTCTGTAGATTAACATTTTCGATATCAGTTTCAAAAACTCACAGTACGTTAATTATTCTATTAAAAAGTAACTCTTTTAGTGAGAAGTATATAAAGTAAAATTAAAATAAAAAGAACAATTCATATGACGCCCAACTACCAGACCATCAAAACTTTTTGTTGTTGTTGTTATATATAAAATAAAATTTATTAATTACAAATTATGTACCAGTATTAACATTCGTACCGCGGGAAAAATTATACATATATGACGGCTTATAACATATAGTTATTAAGACTAGTGTCTGAAAGCAAATACAATGATTAGATTTTAAAGTGTAATTTAAATTATTTTAAAATAATGAACAACTAAGAAAAATATTGTTTTGCCAAATTTTTCTCATTGTATTTCTGGGTACATATTTTAGAATATATAAATATATGTTATACCACTCTTTTTATTATTATTATGATGATGATGATGATTAGAACGTTATATTTTTTGTTGTTGAAAATTACAGGACAGCGAACAAGACACCTGGTTCTAATAGTGTGAATAATTACTATGACATTGTATGGATTAACATTTTTAATATTTTTCTCAATCAATTCTTTATATATATATAAATATATATGTCACGGCATCGGCCGGGAGGCGAACCCACAACCGTCTGCAACCAACTACTTGCTTGCAAGACAGCTGTGATGATCGCACAGCTAGCAATGCTTCTTTTAGATTAATTATTTAGTTGTGGAATATGAAGTGTCTTAAAGATGAGAAGTATAGACATGTTTTAAAAATGCATATATCTTCTAGATGGCTATTACATAATATACATGTGGGATCCAGATTTAATTTAAAATGGTTAATGAAGATGGTTTCTGTAATAATTGTGTTGAGTAATAAGTTATGCAAAATTTTTAGCTATGATTGAGGAACACATGCATATTTTAGAATCTGAGTAAAATTTTGGCAATTGGGAGGGTTGACCATAGATATCTCCCAGAATATATAACTTTTTTCAGATCTTTAAATGACACACCAATTAAAGATTTGTTGTTATTTATAATTGTCCAACAGATCTGTATGCACAATAGCATGATCAGTATAAGGAAACGATTTGCATATGGAAGTAGAGTAAACGATATTATAGGTAAAGGAATGGCTTTGAGGATTGGGTTAAATGTGGTTGCACTGTATGTCTTAGCTCTATTATAGTATACAAATGATTGATGACATATTAGATTAAAGTACTTTGCAAATAAGAAAACAAATACTTATAATTGATAGAAGATGTGATGTTGATCACCAGATGTATGATTTTATTGTGGACATGATATTTTTAACAGCACTCCTTAAAAGATGTATCCACGGACTAATGTAAGCAAATATACCACCCAAAATAGCATTAATAATATGACCTTTTACTATAGAATAAAGTAATTTTGGGCGGAATGATTTTATTTTTGTATTGAGCTTGTGTATGATCAGATGATTTAGATGATGGCTAATTGAGTTTTGGATAAGTTAATTGGAATTCCAAGAAAAATATAAGTGTATACCTGTGAAGAATGAAGGTATATTGTAACCTGTAGCTATCTTCCAAAATGGATGACTTACAAATTTGTATTGTAGATCCTGTTAAAATTTCATATTTGTTCAAAATATAAAGAATGAGAGGAATATTTTGTAGGTCTCTGAATACTATCAGGATATCATCAACAAAAGATGTAATTTTAACAATAGTACCAAAATGAAGAAGAAAGAGGTCTTCTGTGTACTGCTCAATCTCTTTAATTATGGGGTCTATATATCTTGCAAATAATAGTGAAGCAAGTTTGTGAGCCTTGTGGAATACCTTGGCTTGATTTAAAAGGAGAAGAGAGGTATGTACTTTTTTAGTTTGATGAATCTGGTGATAAGATATTCCCTGTTTACCAGATCAAAAGCAGCCTTAAAGTTAATCTGACATGCCACATAATTTGTTAATTTATTTTGTTTTGCATAAAATATTGATTCCTTTGCTAATAGGATAGCTTGAGATACTTAATGGGTTTTAATAGCATAATATGATGATGAAAGTTTAAGGAGAATAAGATCATTTAGTTGTTTTAAAAATAATTCTTGCAAAGATTTTTGATCAATATTCTCCAATGTGATAAGACCCAGATCATTTGCTGATGGATATAAAGCTTCTGAGTTTTTTCTAAGGCAGAAAATTATATTAATGGGTAGATTAGGTATAGATATTCATGTGAACAAAGTTGATTACAATACTTATGTAGAATGAGGAGATTAGATGCTTATAAATGGCTGGAATAAGATCATTTGCTAGTGAAGTGTGTAAATGTAAATGCATAATTTCATCAAGAATTTGTTGCTTTGAGATGTAATAATTTTGAGGAAGATGAACGTTACAATTAGTAGAGGATATAAACACTGGTGTCAGACACAAATGAATTTTCTCTCAACAAAATTGGAATACTATAAGCATAAGGGTAGGTGCCAAAAGATTAGGGATTACTTTTTTAAGTCTAAATACCATAGTATCTTGATTATAAAAAGTAGTTAGATGTTTAGTTTCACTTTGCAGCTTATGTTGCATAATCAAATCAAAGCTTATAATTACAAAAAACGCTACTAAACTAGACATTTAAATAAAAGAAGAATAACAGAAAGATCTTTGCAATAGCAATTTAACTTTTTAAAACAAGATTGTAAATGTTTGAAAGTATATCTTCATAATCTCCTGAAAATATTGGTATTTATGGTCTTTATAGTGTAGATCAGTGAGCTTTTTAACTATCTCATTGATTATGAGAGAGAATTAAAAAGTAATACTACTAAAGGTGACAAGTTAAATAAATCGGGTAGTGCTGTTAATAAAATATCAATAAAATTAAATAGCAAAAGAGAAGTAGGAGATACACTTAGCCAGAATGTTTAAGATATATTCATAAAGACATTAAATTTGATGTAGCACATTGTATAAACTTTTGTGGATATGCCAAAGTAAAATTAATTCTAAATTATTTTCTCTGTAAAGTTGTACTTTTGATGACACAAACATTACTTCATTCTGAATCTATGCAAAAAATTCACAGAAAGATGAAAATCATTGAACAACTTAAAGTGTAAAGTTGTCAATTAGAAGTAATGAGAATAAAATAAGTACTATTAAGAGAATTTGAATCTGTAAATATAATATTCTTTAAAAAGGATGGCGTAAAGAAAGTAAAGCAGTAACTGATGAACAAAGAGATTTTAAAAGCATTGCAAAGTAATGACAACAGATTAGATAACTATATATCATCGTATTGAAATAATGTAACATAACAAATGTCAGTTGCTCATTATAAATTAAGCCATACCAAAATTTTAACAAACATATTTAGTACAAATCATATTGAAATAAAATTATTAAAAAAAATCATAAGTTTTTAACAATAAGTTATTATGTAAGAGAATCACTGAATAAAAAACCAGAACAGATTGGAGATTTGTTTAAAGTATGACCAGAATGAAGGTATATTTTTTCATCTGGATATTATCATTAGAAGATAACAGCATACTGGGCTGCAAAACCAATTATAAAAAAAGTTTGACAAATGATATCAAAAATATCCAAAACATTTTTTTAGAAATTAACAAAGCAAAATTTGATGAAACTAAACTTATTTCCTATATAAAAAAGCAATTACAAGAAATATCAAATCAAAATTGCTTTGTTTCTTTTTACTAAAAATTTTAAGTGAAAATGCTGCTGTTATAACAGTATATGGATAGACACCGTATGGTAGTTTTACTATTAAATGGTCAAATTTTTAACAGTGAGCAGCCAGATCAACTATGTTTGTATGATTTTTTTAGGTAACTTAGCACTAGATAATAGAGTCACATCTACGTAGATTTCTTTGATTTCTACTTTACAAGTTAATGCTACAATGTTCAAACAATTATAAAGGCCTGTAGATGATCCATATCTGTGCTTTTTTTTTTTCAGTAAAGAAGTGACTAGAGTATGACAGAGAATAGATTTATCCATAGAGATTTATCTTCAACATGGCAGGTGTCACAGCATGGTAACATAAGCTATAATGCTGACAGATGATAACAGCTTGCAATATATTAAACCTACAACTATCAACAAAAGATTATAATGAGAACCAACATGTGTAAAGAATCTTACATTTACATCTGGTGAATGAATCTGGTGTATGAGTGCTATATTTTGGAACCATTCAAAGACTGTAGTAATATGGCAATTAAAAGGATGGTATCAATAATGCAAATTTTTCAATGTCCAATATAAAAGAGTAAATATAAACCATAATCTTAGTGTCTGTATGTTATTTCTCCCATAGGAGTATGACATCTCTCTTTTCCATGATGAAGGTGCATAATATTGCCACCTTATTGTTACTTTTTACAGTCAATGCATTGATACAGATAAAGAGGATCTTTGCTCTTTAATTAATAATAATCAAACCTCAATATATTAACTGATACTAATAATTAAAAAAGCAAGTCATATATAACGTGACGTTACTTTTAGTAAGCTTGTAGTTACAAAAATGCACACAGAGAGCATACCAATAGCTCAAACAAGCTCTTAATTAATAAGTGTAGTATGGGAAATTATTTAAAATCTCTACCCAGAACACTCTCATCTCCAGACCAACTGTTTTTGAGCTTATGGCTCACGTCAGTGGAGAGCTAGAATATTCGGACACTAGACCTAAAATATCAATGCAAAAAACCAGCACTTATTTCTTATGTATATTTAAGAAGAAACTCTGAAATTTTCGGACATGAAAACGTCTTTAAATCCAGTTATCTAACTTAAATAGCTATATGGGACTGAACTAAATTCAGATCTACCATATCCTAATAGCCTCAGCATAGTCAAAGCCTTGAAGGTAAAATTATAATAATTAAAAAAGCAAGTCATGTATAATGTGACGTTACTTTTAATAAGCTTGTAGTTACAAAAATGCACACAGAGTGTACCAATAGCTCAAACAAGCTCTTAATTAATAAGTGCAGTATGAGAAAATATTTAAAATCTCTACCCAGAACACTCTCATCTCCAGACCAACTGGTTTTGAGCTTATGGCTCACATCAGTGGAGAGCTAGAATATTCGGACACTAGACCTAAAATATCAACTCAAAAAACCAGCACTTATTTCTTACATATATTTAAGAAGAAACTCTGAAATTTTCGGACATGAAAATGTCTTTAAATCCAGCTATCTAACTTAAATAGCTACATGGGACTGAACTAAATTCAGATCTACCATATTCTAATAGAGTGTTCTGGATAGAGATTTTAAATATTTTCTCATACCGCACTTATTAATTAAGAGCTTGTTTGAGCTATTGGTACACTCTGTGTGCATTTTTGTAACTACAAGCTTATTAAAAGTAACATCACATTATATATGACTTGCTTTTTTAATTATTATAATTTTATCTTCAAGGCTTTGGCTATGCTGAGGCTATTAGAATATGGTAGATCTGAATTTAGTTCAGTCCCATATAGATATTTAAGTTAGATAGCTGGATTTAAAGACATTTTCATGTCCGAAAATTTCAGAGTTTCTTCTTAAACATACGTAAGAAATAAGTGCTGTTTTTTGAGTTGATATTTTAGGTCTAGTGTCCGAATATTCTAGCTCTCCACTGACATGAGCCATAAGCTTGAAGCCAGTTGGTCTGGAGACGAGAGTATTCTGGGTAGAAATTTTAAATATTTTCTCATATCGCACTTATTAATTAAGAGCTTGTTTGAGCTATCGGTATGCTCTCTGTGTGCATTAACTGATACTATATGATTATTTTGATTGGCTATGTGCAGTTATATAAAAAATATATAATCTGCCCTTGACTAGCAAATTTTTTATGGTTTATTCATACCAGCCTACAGAAATAGGTGTATGTGGTAACTACTGCATAGATTTGATTGAGCTGTTAAAAACTGAAAAATTAATGCCACAAAGTGAAAAGGCAGCTGTATACTTGTTTTAAACTGATGACTGAATGATTAATATAGTAGGACTTGAGTGTCATATATGGAAAAAGTAAGAGTTTCCAGCAGCCTGTTCCTTAATTAAAAGTTTGTGTGTGTGTGTGTATATATATATATATATATATATATATATATATATATATTGTGCCCTTATCTATAGGTCATAATAGGGTAGAATGGTCAATTGCTAAAAAAATTTAAATTTTAAGATATGTTTGTATGATATATAAATAATAGTAGGATAATTAGATTTTATAGTACAATTTAAAGCTGAAAATACCTGGTATATAAAAGTGTAATGGATTATTTAAAAGGAACAGTTAAATAAAGATTAAAGATATCCTTGCTTATGGTTGTAAAAGCTGGCCATATAAAATAACACAGCTATAAATAGTTAAAAGTATATTAATAATTCGAGTATAATATTTTAAAACTAATAAATTAAATAAAAACGATATGTAATATTATAATTATATTTAATAGTCAAAATTAATCTAATATATTTTAAAATAAACTTTGGGATGGTGAGAATTATATTTAGTTCTAAAAGTTTAAATTATTTTCCAAATTTTTTATAAAATATATCAGTTTTGGTAATTTAGACCGAGACGTAAATTAAAAAAATCATCTGATAAAGTTAGTAATCATGTGACTGTATATTATATACCTTCACACACACGCTTGTTAGAATAATAATAAAGTTTGTGAATTATGAAACTAAATATAATTGCTATCGATCGTTAAAATAAAAATTGAAATATTAAATATTGTTTTAATAATTGTTTTTAAAGTTTAAATGATTTAGATAAAACTATAATTGAATTTAAAAATACTATTCTAAGTAATATTTAAGACATGACGTCATAAATTCTTTATTTTAAAGGGTTTAATATATTATAAAACTAAAATGTGTAAATTTGTTCACGCTAAAAGTCATTAACCAATCAACGGAGGTAATTCAGCAGACAAAATATAAGAACTAGACGAAGTGGAAGAAAGTAATGTGTAAGTGAAGGAGGGAGTAACATATTTTTTAGCTGGATAAGACCGTAAGCTAGAAAAGTGATATAATTTTAAAATTTTGTATTTATTTTAAAAAAGTTTTTTTTAACATATAATATTTTGACTGCCTTTACATGAAGGGCTAATTTTAAAAGTTTTCTTGCCAGTGATTTTATTCAAGTTTAGCCAAAAACCTTGCAGTAAAAATGGAAGTACTAAAGGAAAAAATACCTAAAAATATTGCTAAAGGAAAAATATTTGTAAAGTACCTTGATACAGCTTTATTTATGCTCAATCAAAAACTTATTATTGTAACTCAGAGGAATATAATTAGGACGCTATACGAAAACTTAAAAGAGAAGTTATTTGCCGTCAGGAAAAAATTATGACGCACAAATTTATAAGGCTACTCTAAAGTTTTTTTTTATTCTTCTCTATGAAAAAAAAAAAATTAAGATGCTGTATATTATAAAGAATTATGTAAAAGTTATAATGAGAAAAAAAATGTTTGTCCTTTTTAAAGGAAACATTACAAAGTATATAGTTACCAGAACTTTAAAAGAAAGGAAAATTTACCGAATAATAATATGAAAGAGTCATTATTTTTTTTTTATGAAAAAAAGAACAGAAAAACTTCCTCTAAGAGAAATTGGAAAATATAAATCTAATATACTTAATAAAATGGATCCATGGAGACAGAAAAAATTTACTGAATATTTAAATAAAAGTACCTAGAAGATGCATCATAAAAGTCGCGCGGGAAAATCTTAGCAGAAAATATTAAAAGAGAATATGTAGACGTTTTCTTTACGGGATTAACTAATATCATAATTAATAATTGTATTAAATATTATAAAAAACCAAGGATTGTCATCTATGAATATTTATTAAACAGAGCAATAATTGTTTTGCCTTAAAATAGAACATTAAGTGACTGAAGAAGAAATAATAAACATTTTTTTTTAGCTTTAATATGAACGGTTTTCAAGAAAGTTTGATAAAGAAGTACAGTAAATATAGTTTAAATATTTTTTACTAATTTGTTTTAAATATAAAATGTTATGTGAGATTAGGGAAAACATATAAACATAAATTTAGTAATATTGAGATTTAAATATAATAGCTTGATAAAATTATAGAAATATTGTTTAAAAATAAAGTGTATGTATGTGAGTCTTATATCTACAAGAATCAAATGGATGGTGAAGCCTACGGAACGCGATCGAGAAGATAAAGATCGTTTGGTAATTTTGATATTTATTTATAATGCATAATGTATTTTTTTAGATCATCTATTGATTAAGAATGAAGTGTGAAAGTTTAAATTATATGTACACATTTTATACAACATTTTTTAACATATAATGAGATAGGAGTAATTCGGAATATGCATGCAATAATTTATTTAAAGTATATTGATAATATAATTTGACAGAACAATTGTGTGATTCTTTTGAACTTTCATGTGATAAAGTATTCAGATATTTAAATAGTTGTATATGATTAAATATATGGAGGAAAGTAGTAAAAAGATTTTCTTATAGAACAGTGGAATAGTTTTAAAATAAATGAATTTTATTATTGTTAGTAATGCAGATATGTATTTGTCGATGTACAGTATAGAAAAATCTTGAGAAATAAGATCGGATAGTGACTTGGAAGTACTAGTGGAAAGGAAACCAAGATGATGTTTTTTTTTAAGAAATAGGAAAATAAAGGATTTGGATCATATTTAGTTTTGTGTGATTTCAGTATAGTTAACTAAGCCCTATAACTGAACACATATGGTTTGGACAGTGTTTTGCATATTTTTAAACTTTTTGATGTTATAATAAAGCTGAAGAAATAGCTTTAGCATCGTTCCTATAATAAAGGTTGGTAGACAGGTAAAGGTCACTCCTCTATAGTGTCTTTTAATTCACTGTGCCATGATTGTCAAGGTTTATGACAAGTAATATTCTAGTTATATTTTGATCCTATGCATCTATCTTCGCTATCCTTATTTTGTGAATCTGCATCGGTCAGAAAGATATTTTCAAAGAAATAATGAATAAAATAGAACTGAAGATATGTTATCGTTAGTGTAAGAATAGTTTATTTGCTGGAATGTATAAAATTGTGTAACTTTAAAATTGAAAGTCCAAAATATCATAAAGAGAGAAAGAATCATATAATACATTGTAAAATTAATTCGGAAATGAATATAAGATTTTTTGAAAAGAAATCTAAACCAAGTATTTAAAAGTGATAATAAAATTTGAATGAATTTTTTGTTAAAATAATATTTAGAAAATAAGTATTGCATATTTGTTAAGAAAATAGTTCAATAAGGTATAATAAACATATACTTGTGCATGGTATGTTAATAATTGTAATTATATCATCCGAAGTAGGGCTTGGATGAGAATATTAGGATTAATAAACATCGGATAATGAACAATAAAAACCTAATACCGAATGTAGAACAATGTTTTGACTTTGTAAGATTCCATACAACCAATATAAAACTAGAATTTTATTATTATGTAGAATTTTACTACGAATGTAAATTTTGTAAAAAATATAATTTTAATAATATTAGGGATGCAAAGTGTTTGTGATAATCATATAAGAAATACATTTTGTAATAAGCTAACCATAATAATAAATCAAATAATAATACTGTATTTTCTTAAGCCTTTTAAAAATAAGATTTAACTAGAAAAAATAAATAGTATTTTGATTTCAATTTTATAAACTAGTAAACTAAGTTGAGATAGGAGAGTAAGGGATATCCAATGTACATAATGTAAAAATATTGTTAATTTATTTATGTTGTTAATAAACTTTGTTTTAAATTTGTTTTAAAGTTTTGTGTCCGCGTTGTTATTTCTCCACATGGATGCATGAAATCACGATACATTTATAATTGAAACAGACATATAGGTTTTGCACAAAAGGTAAACATAAAAGTGTTATAATAATTTTTGAGAATTTATTGGTATGTTAAAATTAAAAGATCATAATTTTATATTATTTATTGGTCATAAGTCAGTTGCCACAATATTACATTAAATTATATGCTAATGTTGCCACACATATTCTGTTATCAGATTATTAAAAATACTACCACGTATGTATTTATTTATTTCATTTAGGAAGAAATAAGATTATATTATATTATTATTGTTATTATTATTTATTATTATTATTAGTTGCTGTGTAGTAGATTATGACATAAAATTCCCTTTTCATATTTTACTACCGTAATTTTAAATCAGTTAGAATACAATTTATGAACCTGAGATTTTATTTTATTTTACTTCATTTTATTTAATTAAGCTAGATTCTTGTTATAAAGAAGATTAAGATATGATTATTATTTTAATCGTAGTGAATAGAGCTTAGAAAGTCGTAAGAATACTATGAGTTAGTTATTTGGTATAGTAAAAAGGGGGAATAGTGTTCTTATGCCATTGAGGTAGTATCGTGTGGATAATATCTCAATGTAGTCTATCTCGTTTCCCGTATTGTCACCCATGTCTCATGAAAATAGTAAATATTTGTTAATTCATTTTAAAAATTGAACCGTATTTGTATTTTAGAAATTAGAACTAGTAATCATTTTAATCAATGCTGAATATTTCATTTATTTATTTGTTAACTGAGCTAGAACCCGGAATATTCGTTATAAACAATAATTTTGGGGTGAGGATGCACGGGGGGAGGTTAGAATATATATATATCAAAAGCAGAAATGAGGGGAGTACTTTGAGAAACATTTTTTTAAATTGAATGAAGAAATGCCTATAACATTTGAAGTGAATAGAATATTTAAAAATTAAGTTATATACACAACATAAAATGAAAATACAGTGAAATAGATTATGCAGAATGAAAAAAATCACAGGCAAAAAATATATGTAATTGCATATATTTATCTTTTGAACATGTAGGATCACTGTGTAACAATTTTTAATAGAATTTTGGAAACAGAATAATTTTGATAAGAATAATTGAATTTTTTAAGTACAATATAAAAACATAGTTGACATCCTTAAGAGGAAAAGATATTAGATATCTATATAAAAAAAATGAAGTCTGTAATTTTTTTTGAGATAAAATGAAATTAGTTGATTAACTTCATAAAGTGTTTTAAATATAACTTATCAAAACGGACTGCAATTTGATGAAGTGAATGAACACGAAAATCCAAAGATTGTTTAAACGTGGATTTGGATTAAGTCACAAAAAAAAAAGAGCATGATTTTAATCTATATAGTTTTATAAATTATTTCAGATAGGATGACAATTTAAACATGGAAAAAATTGAATGGAATGATCAAAATGCTTTTAGGGATTTTAGTTCAATGAGTTTGTTTTGAATGCTCAAAAGTATTGCTTTTTACTAAATGCTAAAATCTATTGTGTGTAATATAAGATGTAATAGCAATAAACACATTAATATAAATATTATGCTTTAGAAGATCGAAGTTCTAAATAATTGGGATTAGCAAAGATGCATTATGATTGCTTTGGTAATAAAAATGGTCGCTGTGTCATAAAGAGATTATGAGAAATATCTCTAAACACAGATGTAGGATTTGATAATATTATTTGAGGACAAGAGATAAAACTTTTGCTCAAATAATGTTTAAAAGCATAATTATGTTATAACAGGAGGAGAGTCAAATATGTTGTGAAAATAATAAGAAAAAGTAATTAGATAAATATTTAACTAATGTCAGATTAAAGTTATTAAAACAGATTTTTTGATAGCAAAATTGCAAGAAAGATAAATTTATTGAGAAAGCCCTAAGCAATACACCTATAGAGTGGATAGTGAAGATCATTTGGTTACATGTAGACAACAAGAAATATATGAGTGATAAATACAACTGTTAACAATTATAACATAGAGAAATAATTAATGCTAACAGATATATAAACTTAGCTCACAAGGTTAAATGTAAAGAATTACATTACTTTCCAATCAGATCTAGGTGCAGTGCCTTCAGATCCAAGGCTTTTCACTGATAAAAGCCAAAAACTAAAAACTAGACTGGGAATATTGGATTAATATGCACTTATGCACAAACCTATCTGCATCCATTGATTAGTATGGCTTGCACTAAATGCTGCTACCGTATGAAGAGTTTGCCACTATTTTAAGTACTGCAACATGTTATGAAAATAAAAAAATTGCTCAGTACAGAAAATATGAATTTTAGTTAGTAAAGTAAGAAATGCTGCACTGAAGAAAAAAAAAATTATTTCAAATTAGAATAACAGTTGTAATATGAGTTACATATATGAGCTCCAAATTCAATTCCACCCTATCTTAAAGTCATCTACTATATGCCTCTAATTAATGGATACCAGATTATATTGTGCCATAATATCGACATACCCATACCACTTTATGACTTTTGCATTTATTAGTAAGGATTAGAAATCAAAACAGAAAGTAAATCATCTTACAAATATAACATTCAACTTTTTTATTACTTTTCAAGCTAATAACTGAAAATTAAAAAAAAACCACTAATGTTTTAACTCTGAACCAACTCTTTCATGGCTATACAGATAATGACATCATGTCAGTTTTTATATATTTTAGAAATGTTTCTCTTATGTGATTATAGATATTATGAATATAGAACATTAATTGGGTTGTTGCTTTCTCCTAATATGTGTTCTTTTTTAACTTTATGCTCAGTGAGCAGACATTTTTATTTTGGTTTATGTGAAGGTAGATTGTATGCCATCTAAAAAATATATTGAGATGTGTTATCTTTGGATGATATTGAAAAATCATTATTATTAAAACAGTAGTTTGGGAAAAATTGATGCAGAAATTATAGAAAGATAAAAAATATCCTACTGTAATTCTGAAGTACAAATTAATAATTAATATAATTAAAAAGATAAAATCATTGAGAAAACTGGTTGAAAATTAGGTGAAAAGCAAGATCAAGTAGTTGAAAAGAAGATTGAGCAATAAAAATTGATACCTGAAGAAAGATTTAGTATATTTTTTATTATAACACTAATGATAATCTTTGATTAGAAGGTTCCAGTGCAAAAAAAATCCAGATAATTCATTTTAAGACCTTTGGATAGTAGGTTTATTAATACCAATATAGTATCATTTTACTTTCAAAGCTATTATATTGACAAGAATATTTCTAAGTTTGAATGATAATGACAAAAAGTTAAAAAGTATCTTCTGGGTAGATATCTGCATTGGTTCCAGCTTTAAATCCTAAGCCCTCATTGATAAGAGACAATATTATTATGGATTATTTTACATTATTACATATGCTAACCTTACAATAGATGGCTTTGGAATAGAAAGAAGAGAAGTGTTATTATTCTTACTATTGAAAATGGTTTCCAATGTAATATCTCAAAAATCCATAAAATGAATGTTGTGGATTTAAACTTTTTTTAAATAATGAAATTGTAAACTGCAATGTTATAAAGATCAGACTGAATGTACAATACAGCTAACCAATGAAATAACAATGAATTTAAATATACAGCCAATGGTAAGAACAGACCAAATTGGCAGCTAAATCAGTGAATCCAATTGCTTTCAATAAGAAAGAGTATCTAATTATATATTGGAAGGCCATTTAAAAGGGTACAATTGTCAGACAACAATAAGCTCATATTTTATTTGGTAAAACACACATGCTTAAAGCTGCTAACTACTAGCATTATATCTGCACATAAGGCAAGCCACCTATAAGCTAGAATTGTTAATGTTTAAAATAAAGTCTCAATACTTCTTCTCAAGCACTAGTGTACTTAAGCGTGTCTATATTCCACAGGGACTATCAAAAAAAAAATTTTCACTGCAGATTCCTATATATTTTAGGATGAAATAATTTTTTTTTACAAAACATAAAATACTTTACATTACTATCAATATACTCATTTAGTAATATAAATAAAAGTAATACATATATTATCTATTAAAACAAAATCACAAATTGGAATCTCTTATTACTAATGTATCAAGATAATGAGAAGCCACTTCCATTTTGGGAAAATTATTGATTAACCAATAAAAAAATTAATTATAAAATATCAAATGAATAAATATTATATTATAAAAAATAAAAATTAAATACAAAATTAAATTTTAAAAAATAAAAATGAATGGTTAAAAAAAATTTGGACAATTAATTTCCCCAAAAAAATATGACAGGACACTGGAACAAGAGAGAGAAAAACAGGACAAATCTGGGAAAACCAGAATGTATGAACACTCTAGTTGTATTTTTAATAACTAAAGTTTCACAGTCCACCAACATAATGGAAGCAATCTCTGTATATAAACTATCATATAAATTTTGTTATTACATCTATAATAAATATCTTAACATTTTTTATTGAGTTGACCAGAACATTATTCCAGCAGTATTATTGATATAAACACAACGTGTTTTATTTAATAATATAATTTTTTTGTTACTGTTGTAAAACGTTATCGAAATTATAATCCTTTATTAAATATAATATTCTAAAGATAAAGAGAAAGATGTACTTGCGTTGTTAGCCGAGAGGTATCGCAGCCGCCATGCAAGCAAGTAGTTGGTTGCAGACGGGTGTGGGTTCGCGTCCCGGCAGATGCTATGACATATGAAAAAAAAAAAAAACTTAGTTATAGTGCTAAAATTTTCAGCAGGTTTTCATAATTACTTTAAATTAGGGATAAACATATAGACTGCTATGTATTCATAGTCTGAGAAAAAATGTTTTGCTACCCTTAATTACATATCATTAATCAATGCTAACTTCATGTTTACAGTTATCAACTTGTGCTTATTTAAAAAAGCTTATTAAAAGTTAGATAAGTCTACAGCCTTCTCTAATTGATTATCGTATTTTCATCTAGGTGGTATATTCATTCTAAATCTCCATCAATGTTAGTAACTGCTTGTAAGCATCAAAAACTGGATCTACTCTATTGTTGATCTCTGCTGAACGTCCGGAATGTTATTTATTCATAGATTGAGTGAGATTGGTTTGCTCTTCTTAATTAGATGACAATTAGCACATTTACTTTTAAAATTTTCTCTTAATGGAAATTAAAATGTTTTGGAGCATCAATCTTTATTTTGAGACTTGCAAAACATGTTGGCACCCAAAGAACCTGCAGCAATGCTCTGGGTAAGATTTTTTCTCCCACGTTACTTTCCAAATTTGTAAAAACATGCTCAAAATTTAATACCATATTTTTTCAAAGATAATTCTGGGAAATATTTAACATATATTTTATTTTTTAATAAGGGAATTTGATAATGAAAATAGTTGGTTTTATAATTTTATTGCTGAAGCCAAAAGATGTATTTTGCCATATTAGTAACAATTTCTAATATCTCCGCATTAAAACTTAGAATTTTTTTTTAATAAGACTATTCAAGCTTTAAGTAAGGCGGAAAAAGAGACTTTATAAAAGATAAAATTCAGAATAAACTTTTCTAGAAACTATTGCCAACGACTATATATATAATAACCATATAACACAGAGATTATAGCTCGTTCACAATAGTATTTCATGGAATCAAATTAATTTTTATAAAAAATATCAAAACTTGTTGAATTAATTAAATAAATAAATAAGAAAAAATAGATTTTCAGTGCTGAAAGTTACATGATTTTTAAAAAATCAAACCTCTACTAAATATGCAGTAAAATATTATAATTAATATTAATTTTTTTTAAAAAAAAGTATTGATTTGCTCAAAACTAGAATACACAATTTATTGGGGGGGGGGGGGATCTCCCACACCTCTATCTCTATAAGAGTATATAACAATATTTTTTTTATTTCGCTGTTAGCTTTCGCTGTTTGTTTTTAATTGATGTAGTTTTATTACTATATAATGAATTAAATGATTTAGCACAGTAGTAAAATAGCAGACAATAAAGCTGAAAATTTTGGGATCCGTTCCCAGCTGAGAATTGATCAAACTATGCACAACTTGGAATTTGAATATCATATGATCTTCCAAGCGATTAACTATATGATTATTTTTATTATACTTTGTAATAAATCCGTAAAACTTATGTTTCCCATATATCTAATTTTTCCAGTTACCATTTTAATAACAATTATGCATATAGGTATTTGAAAATATTATAAACGGAGCTTTAATGCTTGAATACTCACTTAACCTCCTGAGCAATTGGTTGTGTAATAAATACATACTATAGACAATAATTTGAAGCATTTTTATAGATCTTTATATGAATATTTACATCTCCAAGTATGTAAATTGGCAAAATATAGGATTCAGATCCCTATAACTATACAAGTAAATTTGTTTGAATGGAAAACATTATTGTGGTTTTAATTTGGACTAAAAACTTTATAGTTAACCAAAGAGATGAGGTGGATGCTGGAGTAGTGTATAGGATTCAAAAATCTAGGTGTCTGGATCCCAAATCCAAGGCTTCTCACTGATGAAAACCATAATCTAAAAACTAGTCTGGGGATATTAAATTGAAAGGCGCTGGATAGAGTGTTATATACAACCTTCTAGCATCTATTGATTACTAGAGCTTATACTAGGTACTATTGTGTGGGAAAACATTTTGCTACTGTATATGTAAATTTGATGCTTCAAAACTTTAATCAGATGAATATAACACTACCTTCATTGAATTAGAAATGACTAAATCAAAAAAGTGCAAGATATGGTCAAGCAGGACTATTTCCATCATTTATGAGTTAATGTTGAATGTATTGGAAATTTTAAACTTTCCAAATACAAACAACTTGGTAGTAATAACACACAAATAGACAACACAGGTTAGTAATTACACAACATTTTGAGTAATATTATTCTCCACTTTTCTTCAGATGTTGCTGGCCTATATGTACAGTGACAATATTCACTTAGAAGTTGAAGTTGCATCTTTAGATTTTTGAATATCGAATTTAAGGCAAATGCTCTACCAACTGGTTTTGACAGAATATCTCAGTTGGTAGAGCCTTAAATTTGATATTCAAGAACATCTAAGTGAATGTTGGTAGAGCATTTGCCTTAAATTCGATATTCAAGAATCTAAAGATGTGAGTTCAACTTCTAAGTGAATATTGTCACTATGCATATAGGCCAGCAACACCTGAAGAAGAGTGGAGAATAATACTGCTCAAAACATTGTGTAATTACTAACCTGTGTTGTTTATTTGTGTGTTATTACTAACAAGTTGTTTGTATTTGGAAAGTTTAAATAAAGTTTAAAATTTTCAATACATTCAACATTAACTTATAGATGATGGAAATACTCCAACATATCACATCTAATAATGTACCATCATTACAAATCTTCAGACAATTGTTCAAGCAGATCTTGTGAAACAAACTGCTATTAACACATAAACCAATTTTGATGAGTTACACAGTGCAGATACTTCATCTGCCTGTCATGCTTATAACCTGTGGTTTGAAATCAGATCAAACAAAATTCTTATTAAAAGGCTTTTTTTCAAATAGCTAATATAAAACCAATCTAATTAGCCATCCAATGTTGGTTTATTAACTATCATTGGTGGAAAATAAAACTCGGATAGAAAATGCTCAAACTCTCACCCTTGAGTAATTGGGAAGACTGGTAAGCACAATATTCTTCTCCACTATCTACTAGGACTGTGGAGAGGTTTTAGCTTTGCAGTATAGTAATTTATTTTAAAATGTTTCTTTTAGCTTATATATATATATATGTGTGTGTGTGTTAAAACGAAGATTTGCATGGGTTAAATATATAAAATACATATTTTGCGGGTTCATCCGTGTTAAAAACTTTTAATATTAATATACTGACATTTCCATTTGGTCACACAAGCCATCCACTGAGTTATAAAAGGTAGAAAGACGGTTGTAGAGGCGCTACAATCACTGATTTGAATAAAACGTAAAAATTCCACCAATAGCAAAAATGTTAAATTTAGGAATGTTTTTTAAAAAAATCTTTCCAAATAGGAGGAAGTTTGCATGTATCATCTCGCTTATTGATACAATCTGGCCTTTTAAGTATCTCAATGGCTTCTCTAATTTTGCACTGGTAGAGATTATCACATCTGGATATGATCCTGGTACTAGAAAAATCAATTTTATGACCTGAATCTATAGTATGAAGTGAGAGTGCTGATGATGATGAGTGTTTTTAACTGCATTAACATGCTCATCTCTCCTAACACTGATGTGACAATTACTCATACCTATGTAAGAAGCTTTACAATTTTTACATGAGATTTGATAGACACCATGAGATTCAAGAGGGATTGAATCCTTAGGCTTGGTTATTATATTGCTGATCTTTTGATGAGCAGAAAATGCTGTATCTATATTATAGCATTTTAATATACGTCCGATACTGTCTGTAGTTCCTTTTACATATGGAACACAAATCCTAATAGCTGATTTATCATCTTTTTGTTTCCTATATTGTCTATTTTGGGCTTGAAATAAGGCTTTTTTTTAAAATTTGTAATTATAACTATTTGCTAATAAAACACTATTAATATGATTTATTTCTTCTTTCAGATGTGTCTCATCTGAAAGGTTAATTGCTCTATTTAAAAGAGTTTTGGCTACAGAAACTATCTGAGTTGGATGATGATGAGAATGGAAATGGAAATATCTGTCTGTGTGTGTATCCTTTCTGTAAATAGAAAAAGATAAACTGTTTGGTGTTCTGGTGACTAGAACATCAAGAAAAGGGAGTTTTCCATCAGATTCTGTCTCCATTGTAAATTTAATATGAGGATGCATATTATTTAAATGTAAGAAAAAATCATCTAATTTATTTTTTCCATGTTGCCATATGACAAAAGTGTCATCTATGTATCTGAGCCAAATGAGAGGTTTTAAAGATGATGATTCTAAAGCACGAGTGTCTATATATTCCATGAATAAATCAGCTATTACTCCTGAGATGAGCCCATAGGAGTACCAAAAACTTGTCTGTAATGCTGTCCATTGTATACAAAATATGTATTTAAGAGACAATGTTTAATCAAAGCAATAATATGGTCTGATAAATTGCAATATTTAAAGCTTCATCAATTGGAATGTTTGTAAACAAAGACACGACATCAAAACTGACCAGAATGTCATTAGCATTAATTTTTAAACTTTTTAAAACAGAAATAAAATAAAGAGAGTTTTTAATATATGATTTAATAGATAGGATTGTAGGTTTAATGAAATCCGATAAGTATCTAGCTAAAATATGAGTTGGAGAACCTATTGCACTTACTATTGGACGAAGGGGGGTATCTGGTTTGTGAATTTTTGGAAGACCATAAAATTTTGGACAGACACAAGATTTTTCACGAGGGATTATTTTATTTTTTATCTCTGTTTCAATAGGTGATTTATTAATAATAGCTTTTGTTGTTTTTTCCAAATACACAGTATGGTCTCTTTTTGATAGTTTATAAGTTTTATCATTAAGCAGATTTAAAATTTTATTATGGTAAATGTCACGTTCCATTACAACTGTGGCATTACCTTTATCAGCTGAAAGTACAACAATTGATTTGTCCGATTTTATATTATTTAATGCTTGTCTTTCTTTCTTTGAAATATTATTTTTAGGAAGCTTAGCTTTTTTTAAAATATTACAAATAGCCAAATCAGCCGATGGAGAATCAATTTTATTGAGAGCTGATTCAACATTACAAACAATTTTCTCAAAAGGTATCCCGGGAAGGTGTTAAAGCAAAATTAAAACCTTTTTCTAAAACCGAAATTTCATCTGTAGAGAGGGCTTTCCTAGATAAATTATAAACGGTTTTTTGATTTGGATACATAATGTTTGGGGATTGTGTTCTAATTAGCATTTGCAATTTTTTCTTTTGCTTTGCTGTTACAAATTCGAATCTTTAAACGATCTAAAACTTGCAAAACGATCAAAACTAGTCCACAGTAAAGGATGTATTTTATTACTAAGGAATAAACATAAATGTAGCAATACTTTATCAATTTTGTCTAAATTTTTCCGAGTTTCTTTAACAAACGAGATTAAAATAATATTGCTTGTTTTCATTAGAATTTTACTAACAGTATAATTGTTTTTGTGAAACACAATTTTACAGCAAGTGGGTATAACGTTGTGATTTTTGCATGCTAATAGAAAAGATAAATTACAAAGTAACTTACATTTCTTAATCCACGTTCTTTCAAATATACGAAGCTGTTTAAAAATTTCCTCCCCGTAGAGGAAACAGAGATAAAAAATAAAATAATCCCTCACGAAAAATCTTGTGTCTGTCCAAAATTTTATGGACTTCCAAAAATTCGTCCAATAGTAAGTGCAATAGGTTCTCCAACTCATATTTTAGCTAGATACTTATCGGATTTCATTAAACCTACAATCTCATCTATTAAATCATATATTAAAAACTTTCTTCATTTTATTTCTGTTTTAAAAAGTTTAAAAATTAATGCTAATGACATTCTGGTCAGTTTTGATGTCTCTTTGTTTACAAACATTCCAATTGATGAAGCTTTAAATATAATCTCACAATGTTGCAATTTACCAGACCATATTATTGCTTTGATTAAACATTGTCTCTTAAATACATATTTTGTATACAATGGACAGCATTACAGACAAGTTTTTGGTACTCCTATGGGCTCACCTATCTCAGGAGTAATAGCTGATTTATTCATGGAATATATAGACACTCGTGCTTTAGAATCATCATCTTTAAAACCTCTCATTTGGCTCAGATACATAGATGACACTTTTGTCATATGGCAACATGGAAAAAATAAATTAGATGATTTTTTCTTACATTTAAATAATATACCTCCTCATATTAAATTTACAATGGAGACAGAGTCTGATGGAAAACTCCCTTTTCTTGATGTTCTAGTGACCAGAACACCAAACAGTTTATCTTTTTCTATTTACAGAAAGGATACACACACAGACAGATATTTATATTTACATTCTCATCATCATCCAACTCAGATAGTTTCTGTAGCCAAAACTCTTTTAAATAGAGCAATTAACCTTTCAGATGAGACACATCTGAAAGAAGAAATAAATCATATTAATAGTGTTTTATTAGCAAATAGTTATAATTACAAATTTTTAAAAAAAGCCTTATTTCAAGCCCAAAATAAACAATATATGAAACAAAAAGATGATAAATCAGCTATTAGGATTTGTGTTCCATATGTAAAAGGAACTACAGACAGTATCGGACGTATATTAAAATGCTATAATATAGATACAGCATTTTCTGCTCATCAAAAGATCAGCAATATAATAACCAAGCCTAAGGATTCAATCCCTCTTGAATCTCATGGTGTCTATCAAATCTCATGTAAAAATTGTAAAGCTTCTTACATAGGTATGAGTAATCATCACATCAGTGTTAGGACAGATGAGCATGTTAATGCAGTTAAAAACACTCATCATCATCAGCACTCTCACTCCATACTATAGATTCAGGTCATAAAATTGATTTTTCTAATCTCTACCAGTGCAAAATTAGAGAAGCCATTGAGATACTTAAAAGGCCAGATTGTATCAATAAGCGAGATGATACATGCAAATTTCCTCCTATTTGGAAAGATTTTTTTAAAAAACATTCCTAAATTTAACATTTTTGCTATTGGTGGAATTTTAACGTTTTATTCAAATCAGTGATTGTAGCGCCTCTACAACCATCTTTCTACCTTTTATAACTCTGTGGATGGCTTGTGTGACCAAGTCGAAATGTCAGTATATTAATATTAAAAGTTTTTAACACGGATGAACCTGCAAAATATGTATTTTATATATATATTGTTAATTCTAATATTTTGAGAAAGAGGATGCTCTGAGGAAGTTACTTGATATTGTACTGAAACGTCAGCATTTAGCTTTTTCGCTACACGGAATATCCTGAAAATAGTAATAATAATATGACATATATATATATAATTAGTTTCCAACCAGTAACCACCTAAACATTCACAATAAATATAGCAACCAATATTTTTAACTGCTGTCAAGGCAACCTTCACACCTTTTAATGTGGGTCATACATCATTATCCCAGATTAGCTTTAGGCACTATTTCGCTTATTATATATATATACATACTACAAAATAAAAGTGAGGGTATGATCTCCTTTTAATGCTCCACAGATTTGGGAGCCATTTGTAACAGAATAACAATGATGACAATGGGAAATGATAACTTGAATATAATCTGTATGAAAATATAGCCCAGTCATTGGTCAAATGCCATTCATAACAGAATAAAAATGTGGGTCATACAGTATTCTTAGTCATTGACTAATTATTGATCACAATTTGTAATAAAATGAAGATATGAACCAAGGAAAAATAATCCTAATTTAGTAATTCAGGTGAATTGTAGCGTCATTTGTAACAGAATGAAAATAAGAAACTAAAGTGAATACCAATCAATAAATAACATTATAACACTTAATTCATTAAAACAATGATAATAATCTTTGTTCTAACCCTCATAAATTCAAATAGCATATAGAATGGATAGAAAATAAGTAAAATCATTGTTTCAAGCTATCCTAAAAATATGACCATTATTTCTAATAGATTAAAGATAAAGCAATAAAACCAAATATCTTATAATCAATGATCTCTGCCTATTATATAAACCACTTACATTAGAATAAAAATAATAATAATTAGATAAATAAATCTTAATATTCCTTATGAATCAAAACACTGCTTATACTAAGACAAACTTATACTAAAAGTTAAACATTATTTATATTTATACTTAAATGAAATGATTTATGGATGAATGAGATAATAATTTAGTATGCCATACAAATCTAAAATATCAATGATATCTAAATAAATATATGACTCACTAATTGATTTCCAATTACAACTAAAGAAAATTTTAAACTGCTAACTCACCATGCTATTCCAATAATGTCAATGTAATCTTATTAATTAAGTTAATTAAATAAGATTAAATACTTAATAATAATACATAATCAATTAACCTAACATATCTCTCCACTTTCACCAACTTATAAATAAAATCATCCTATTAGATAACATTAAAATAATATAATATCCAATCATATCAATATACAAAATAAATGATAGATTCTTATTTGATGCTTATTCAAATGCTATGGACAAATCATATCCAATTATTCTTCACTTTAATAAAGCTAAATTATTAAAACTTTAAACTATAATTATCAAGATATATGAAATATTATTAGTGTTTATTATAATCAAATATTGATATTAAAATTTTATATCTAAACTGAATTTATGATTTGCATTAATGAATTTTAAATATTATTATAGCAAATCACTCTAATTTGAAACAGAATAAAATTTATTATTATTACCAACTCTCTATAATCATATAAGATTACAATTTATATGGCTGAATACTGACTTAACATAATATACAGCTTAATCAATAATAGTTTAAAATAAAATATGCAATTATCTAATTGCAATTATCTTATTAATCTTCAATAATTTTTATATTTGTATCTTTATCAATTATCATATCAGTTCAGATATAATTTCTATATTAATATAATTGGTATTTGTAATCAACAATATAATTGCAATAAGCTTCTAATTATATATTAAACATTTAAGGATGTCAAATCAGTTAATTTATTTCTGTTTGAAAATCTATATCAGATAATAAATATTAAATATAATACAAAGAAAATGATGTGTAATTATACTCTCTTACCAATCCTGTGGTTAAACTTTGGAACCATTTTATAACCTTTTCTAATAATGAATTCATGAATAGTATCCTATTCAAGTACTATTAATCAATAAATTTGCATTATAGAATTGAATGGTGACCAAACAAGTTTACATGTTTTAAATTAATTCAATATTTATTAACAAACATATAAAATTAAATAAAAATTTATATATATATGGCAAATGCCATAAACATTTAAAATATATACATATGATCCAATTATGTCTTATGCAATAGTTTCTCAATTGCAATTTCTTTTTAAATTAAATAGGTGATTGTACACTGAACTTCACCTATCAAATCCTAAATCTAAAATGTATATTTATATAACACAAATGTATTGTAATACATATGCACTTTACAAAATATAAAAGAGTTCAGGACATTATTAATCTTTATATAAAAAATAACTAATTGAAATAAAAAATATATTAAAAATTAGTGTACCCATTCATTTGTGTTATTTAAAGACAAGAAAATAAAAATAAGTATTTGAAATTAATTTATAATCAACAAATAAGATAATTTTTTAAAATTAAAATTATAATTACTAAGTTATTAAATATAAATTTAAATTTAGAAAAACATAACTTTCTTTATATTTTAGACATGTAAAATAAATTTCTACTTATCTTAAATTATATAATATAAAAACTTCTAAGCAAAAATATAAATATAGAAAGATTACTAAAGAAATAAATATATGTAAAAATGAAAAAAATAACAATATGTAAAGAGGACAAAGGTAGTAGATTTGTGGTTTTATATTCTAAGGATTATATAAATAGAATAGAGTGTGAAATAAAAAAGAGGGATATGAAGGATTATCAAAAGATCCTAGGAACATGATAAAAAATAAATATATAAAACTTTACAAAAAATGGGAAAAAATTAATTAATATAAATCAATATAAATTTTTATATCCTTCTTTTTATGAAAATCCATATTTATTTACTAAGATAAAACATCATAAAGAGAATAATCCATTGAGATTATTGTTTAATTTTACTGATTTTATTCTATGAAGATTTTGTAAGTATTTAAATAAATAAATAGTAAACATTATTGGTTATGAGGAGTTTTGCATTAAAAATACAAAGGCTATTATAAATAAGTTAAATATGACAAAGTTGAATAGAAAACAAAGTGTATTTGTAATGGACATTGAGAAGATGTACTCTAGCATTCCAAGAATAAGAAGTATGGAAATATTAATACAGAAATTATATATGCATACTAATTATATAGAGATAATTAATATTATAGAAGAAGATTTAATTTTAATACATAATAGTTTATATTTTAAATATAATAGTGAATATTGGATTATACATAAGGGATGGGTAATGGGATGTGCCATTAGTGGATTAATATCATCAATATTTATCAATGAAATAGAAATGAAATTGTTAATAATAGAATAGAAAACCAAAATATAATACATTACTTTAGGTATGTTGATGATATATTAGTAATTGATAATAAAAGAGTTATAAAAAAGACTTATAATGAACTTAATAATAATATGGATAATATAAAATTTACAATCATAGAAATTGATGTTAAAACAAAGTATTTAGATATAGAGATAGAGGTAGATGATAATAACATAGTTACATTAAAGCACTTCAGTAAAGAAAATAAATTAAGAAAAATTATTTCTATGGATTAGCAACAGGCATGGATACAAAAAATGGCAGTTATTAAAAATTTAAAAATTTAAAATGACAAATATAACACAGATAGAAAGATAGCTACTTTACAAAAAGAGCAATTTATAAAATTGTATACTAGTTATGAATATAACCCTAAAAGTATTAGAAATATATTATTTAAGTATAAACAATATAATTTAGGTAATAATAATGAATCAGACAATATAAAATGGGTAAAACTTTTATATGTTCCTAAAATTTATCATACATTTAAAAAAAATAAAAATTATATAGATAAAATATTAAAATATGATGGTCAAATAGTAAAAATCTTGATATATTAGTAGGGGATCATAAAATAAAAGATGATATAAAATATAAAAAAGGTACAGTATATAAAATTACTTGTGAGTTTGCAGTATGGTTTATTATGGACATACAGTGAAACAATTAGAAGGGCTAAATAACATAATAATGCTATTAATAGGAGAGATAACAGATCTGCATTATATGTTCACTACTTAGAATATGTACATAGAATAGATTGTGTTAAAAATATAAGCCCATTAAATTATATTTAAGAAATGAATAGAAAGAAGATATATGAAACTAATTACATTAATTATAACAGAAATAATTGTATGAACATTTATAAAATGTCAATTAATTTAACTAATAATTGGATAATGAAAAATGAATGGAGAGCTATATAATATATTATTATTAGAGATATTAAAGCATAAATTATAGGCTTGTGTTAATTTTATATAGAAATGGTAGATGTTGCTATGTGTGCAATGTAGTTTGCATTTTGTAGTTAAATGACATATTGAAACAGGCAAAAAATTAAAAATTGCCAAAAAGAGCTTTTATATGTTATGATTATATGATTATATTACAGCTATTGTCATATATTATTTTATTTTGCTGTTATATACAGATATTTTATTCTATATCATAGCTAGTATTTATTTTTAATTTAAATCCTATTACTGTTTATATCCTAAACAATTATATATTAAAATAATAATAACAAATTTTAGCAAACAACCTAATTAATTGTCCACAAATGCAACATTTCCAAAATAGTATCATGTCTACTTCTTGAGCAATGATCCAATGATATTTTGTTATTCAAAAAAAATGTAGAAATATTATGAAAAGTTATTAGATTCAAAGCATATTTTAATAATTCCAATATTTTCCAAATATCCAAATTATTCTTTCAGTTCTATGTGATATTATCCTTTCCTTTAACAAGTATATAATTCACAAAACATTACAAGGGAACAGACACTAGTTTCATCCATGATGGTGTGATGAAAATCAGGCTAATTATATCAGTGGATGAACATGATTTTTTTGTACATTTTTGTTGTTAGAATGTATATATTATTTTTAAAATATGTAATATATATTTTTAACTGCAAAGAAATAGTCTGATGGGTTTTTTAAATGCTATGAATTAATTTTCATTCTTTTAACAAGTTGTCATCTTCACCAATTGCCAAAAAATTTGCCCAGTTAGCATATAAATACTATTGCTTTCACCTCATCATTCTACCCAGCTGATAGTTATTTACTTTTAAAAATAAATAAATAAATATTTACATTAAGGAACTTAGGTTTGTTTTTATTGAAGCCAAGATATGAGAGGGTGCGTTTAAACAGTTGGAGGTCTATTTATAATTTTTTTAAATTGATATCAGAGAAGCTATAGCAATACTCTATAATAACTTGATCAATTTCAGCTAGTATTCCATAAATAAAAATCTTATTACACAATAATAACAAATAAAAATAAATATTTTACAAATATTATACATATAATATACATACTTGTATCTTAAAGTACCAATAGTATCCTTTCACTACAACATAACCTAAGCAATTAAGACTACATTCTTTCATACTACAATGGAAACATGTTTTTATACATATTTTCCAAAACAATATTATTTAACTAAAATAACAAATATACTTGAGACATTAAATATTTAAGTGTATTATTTGTAAGCTATTATTGTGAATGCAGTAATGAAAATATATATAATAGAGGAAAACCAATAATTTTATCAAGACTATAAACTTTATTATTTATATATTCATTTTTAAAATAAATAAAATAAATTCACAAATTTTTATACTAGAATTAATAATAAACATTTCTTTCCCCAATAATATTGTTGTCGTGGCAACATATTCTAATGCTTCTCAGGTTAATATATTCACTATTAAAATCAAACCAAAAAAAATATTTTTTTTTGCAATTGACATTATACCACACATTGAAATGTATTTCATACTTCAGTGGGTATAATATATTGCCTGCATTGTTTGATGCTGTGGTAAAATAGCAGACTCTGGAGATCAAGTTTTATGGTTTGCAGTTCAGCTTCCTCAGTCTGATTAACTTGTTATGAACTTCCAAGCTATAATAATCTATTTGATTATTTGGTTTATATATATATATTAAAAAAGAAATAAGATTCATGAAATTTTTTTTGCATGTATAATAACTATGTTTATATGCATTATTTGATAATAAAAAAAATTTGTTTTTTTTTTAAAAAATCTATTAAAATTTCCTCACTCCTTCCTTCTATAGCTTTTTTGTTTACTAAATTTCTCATTACTTTTCTGGTGAAATAATAGATTACTAACAAATTTTTCTTTTCATTATTATTTTTTCATTTATTTATTTATCCCTATTCAAAAACACCTACTTTTTTCCCTATGTAAAGTCTGCCAAACAAACATGTAACCCCCCCCCACCACACCCACACACTTCTAATTTCAATGATTCACAAAATATTTTTAAAAATTTAGCTTTCACACATACACACACTTCTACAAATACCTAACAAATAAAAAGTTCTGAATGGGTTAAAAAATCGATTCCGGTAAAAATAAAGTATATGGTAATCATGATTAAGTGCAATTGTGAAATAGAGAGCAAACTTTTGGGAAATGCTTACTATGTGTAATAATGTGGAAAACTGTAATAACACTGTTGCTATAGATTGTGTGTGTGAATGTGATATGTATATTTATTATAGTAAAAAAAAAAATTTAAATGTTGATTTTTAAAAATATATAAATAATTTTTCATGAAATAAAAACATATATTAGTGTAAAAAATTGTTTGAATAATTATTGCATTATGTATCTGTATCAATGGATTGATGTTTGACTTTGAAATTTGTTTTTAAAACAACTGATTATGTGCTTCAAGTAGTTTCTATATCCGATAAAAAACAAGTATATAAAAGATCTGATATTCATTTAGTAGTCTAAGCAATTTAAAAAACCTAGTCCACTAATTTTCACTAATCAACTATTGCAGAGGTCCCCAACCCTATGCCTGTGGGCACCATGGCACCCACAGACCATTTTCCATGTGCCCACCACTATCCGAATACTATAAAAAATTATTTATCTGGTACAAATAAATTTAATTTTTAAGATTTCTTATAAATTATTGTATTATATTGTAATAAAATTGTAGGTCATACTATACTTTTACAGCATAAAAAAGAGTCTATCATTAACAATATCCAATTTACATTTAAAAAATAAATTGTGCCCACCACTTGGCCGGTATTATAGAATGTGCTCTTAAGTGCAAAAAGGTTGGGGACTGCTGAACTATTGTATTATAGGTAAAGTTAACATCATTAATCTAAAATCTCTAGTTCCATGGCTTTTTGAGATGTGAATTAATTGAATTTAAATATATATTCCCTTTCAAGTTAACATTATTAATCTAAAATTGTGTTTTGTTTAGATATGAATTAATGAAATTTTAAAAATAGATTCCCTCTTAAGTTAAGATTATTAATCTAAAATCCCTGTTTTTATGGCCTTTTTTAAATTTGAATTGATTGACTTTTAAAAATAGGTCCCCTCTTTATTAATTCAAGTTCTTATAAAGTAAAAAACAATAACAAACAAACAAACAGGCAGATCCCTGCTATATGCTTATTAATTTATAAATATCTCCTGAATGTTTTTTTAAATTTGGTCAATATGTAGACAAACTACTTTATTTATAATAAAATATTAAAAATCATGTTTGAAATTTGTTTGGATAGTAAAAAATATCAAATAATAATTATTTGGATTAATAGCATTCTATCTATAATTGGTCATAAAAAATTAAGTATAGCTATGAGTGATTTGTTAATTTGATATAGTTATCAATACAGATTAGGTTTCTTTTTATTACAAGTAAATATATGTATAAGAAAGATTTATGTGGATATGCTTATCTAAATCAAGACATAATTATTTGGATTAATAGCATTCTATCTGTAATTGGTCATAAAAAGTTAAATATAGCTATAAGTGATTTGTTAATTTGATATAATTATCAATACAGATGAGATTTCTTTTTATTACAAGTAAATATATGTATAAGAAAAATATTTATGTGGATATGCTTATCTAAATCAAGACATTTTATTTCAATTATATTATATACACACATACATATATATTGTGAACTTCAGCTTTTGCAATAAAGCTGGATAACAAGTTTTGTGATGATATGTTATTAAAAAAAATTTTTAATAGGTGAATTTTACAATAAATAAACTTTATTGTTAGACATAATTAAAGTGTATATGTAATTAATTAGTCATTTTAGAATGACTATTATAATACCCATAGCTTAAAAATAGTTTTTAAGTGTAATTTCATAATGTGAACTTCATAAATAACTCTTTTATAATTTTAAATATTTAGTTATAGAATTATTATTGACTTAAAGTACTAATGAGTTTAATTTTTAAAGTAGTAAAGCTGAAATGATTTTAGTTTAATTGTCATATATTCCATTAAATTAAAATATCATAGAACTTTAAAATAAAGTAGGTTTAAGATATTTAAGTCAGTGCTAGTAAAGATTATTAGTTAATTTTAATAGCATTGCAATTTAGCTTTAATTAGAGAATTCTAATGTTTAGCTGTTTTAAAAAAGTGTCTTCTTTTAAATCCAATAACTATATATCTAAATTAGTATTTTTAAATAAGGAAATTAATACTAGTATGTATAAAATGAGTGTGTGAAGCTTGTCAGTATTTATTAAGAATTTACTGGTTAGAAATTTAATATTTAATGTTCATGTTTTTTTTAATGTATCCCTTTTAAAAGGTACAATAATAAAGATTATATTCTGGGATTTTATGAATTAAAAAAATGTTTAAAATAACTTTTTAAATATTTCATTTGATATACTTTTTTTTATTATTAAACAATATAAATCTTTAATCTATTTAAAGAATGTATTTTTTATTACCATAATATATTTTAGTTTATTAAATAATTTGTTAAAGTTTAATTTAAAAAGATGCTATAATCTTTAATTAATTATATTGTTTTAACTTTTTGTCTAGATGATTGTTTCCAGAAAGTTCTGGAATTATGCTAATGGCAGTTATTTTTAGAATTTTCTGACAGATATTAGAAGAATTTTACCTTTTTGTTAATTAGGCCCATTGAAAATGGATTTCAATTGTCAATCAAGTCAATCAAATATAATTACATGACTTGCATTATATAAGTCAGATGTGAGGAGACTTATACACATAATTACACTCCTATCTCATTTACAGTTGTAATATATTTTAACTGATTTTATTTTAATAAGTTAATAATATTCATAGTTAAAAGTAATATTTATCCAGATCTATTCTATAACTGAAAGCTTTCAATGCTTTATAGTTTTAACAAGAATTGCATTATGGGAAATTTTACCATGAATGTTTCTTAACATGGAATGGTTTTTCAAAAATCTATTACAATAATAGAGCATAAATAAAGGCATTATCTCTGCTTTGTAAAAACTTTGTTAATTTCACTTTCTATGCTACATTTAAATCTTATTTAGAAAAGATAATTTCTAAGATATGTGCAAAAACTTTCAAAATATTTGATACTAATATTAAAGAATTTCTACTTTTTAATGAACTCTATGCAACCATTATATTTAATGCAAGGGAAATATTTTATCATACTTCAAATGTGCTCTCTTTTGATAATTTTCATTTTTATATAAAAAATAAAGACTGTTTTAACCAGAATTGCAATACTTTTTGAATGATAAAATAATTTTATAAATGCTAAATTTTAAAACTATTACAATTATTGTTAATGAAATAATTGAATAATTAAAAAGATTTATTATGCATTTGTTTTGTTTAAAAAAGCAGATATGGCTGAATGTCATAATAGACTCTCTGCTTACTTGAACAAAATTATATTTGGATAGAAATAAAACTTAACTCAGACTTTATGAATATTAAAGAGCATACTATTAATGGAAAACTTACATTTAATTTGTATGGCTAATTGAATTAAATACTTTATTTAAAAAATTAAAATTCATTTATTAATTGCTAATGTTTGGCAGAAGTAATTGTCTTTCAATGACAAGTATTATAAATGATAGCATTGTAAAATTGATTTTATTTGCATTCATTATTAAATTTAAAGAATGAAATATATTTTTCAATATGTTGATTCCAAGTTATTAAAAATGTTCATTTTTCAAGAAGTTCATTTTATAATATTGTTATGCTCAATCTAGTCTCTAAAAATATTAATTTAAATTGCTCCTAATCTTACCATGCTCTGTTTGAAATAATTGTTCTTCATTATAACCATCAATAAATGATAGAATGTGTCCTAAAATAAATGCTATTTGGTTATGCCATGTGTTACAAAATATTTAATGCTCATCACATTTGTTATTATACTTATCGAATCAGATAAACTATGTAAATTATTCATGTTAGTGACTTCTAGTATTTGCTTCCTTATATTTTTATGAATTGTTGTGTGTTAATTTAATTTACAATGTTATTTAAATATCCCAGAAAGTCTGCAGTATGATCAAGAACTCTTTACTGACTACATCCAGCACAATGGTGGATGTGAAAATGAAGGACTCTTTTTAGTTTTATTTTGGTAACAGATATAATTATTAATTTAAATGCTTATTATATTTTAAATGCCATGTATTTATTTCTATGCATTTTTGTATAACTTTATGTATAATTTAACAGGTATTTTGTGCTAAGTTCTTAGAGTATTGTCAGAGTAATAATATTTTAAAATGCATTGTACTTATCCTTTTTTGAAGTTATTTTTGAATATGTTTAAAATCTGAGAGAATTTAGAAGCTGATGTATATTTTCATTGCTTAATTACTATACTACAATTTTATATTTAGCAGTATGATGGTATGTTTATTGTTTTATCAGTTTTACACATCATTTATTATTGTTGTTCTAAAGAGATAGTACCATTAGTATCTCTTATGGTCTATTATATTCTTGCCAGTGAATTTTATTATTCATTTTTGTGATATTCAGCTTATAATGTTTTATTTAGGCAAACTCCTATTTTCTTCTGATGGTTCATTTCTCATTTTTCCTAATTAAAGACAAAGTTCTAGCTCATTTTGTCCTTATGCGTAGGTGCTCTATTTGAGTTTATGCCATCGACTGTTTTGACTTTATCCCTTAATGTGGATTTTTAGTGATGTGTTCATTTAAGGCCATGAGTAATGTGCTACCATGACTTTATCCTGGCATTTGATATTTTAAAGTTACTGCAGAATGCCACTCTTACATTTATTCTTACTCATGGTTTATCTGAGTGTTCTTTTTATGTGTAGATCTTGTAGCTGTGTCTAAATAGTGCTTCAAGATGTTAAATTTGATAAAATATTTAATTTTAAATTTGTGTATGTTGCTGCATAAAATGATGTAGATCTTTTCAATTCATCACCAACCAAGGAATGGTAAGCTTATATTTTATTTAAGATAGTAAATATTTTACCCTGGGGACTTTTTAATTGTAATATAGTATGTTAAATGAGAGAACTATTGAAATCATGGAAGATTTTGTTAATCATTGAATATTAGTGCTATTATTTCTAAAAGTATGAAATATAATTTTCCTTCAAATTATTTTTATTTTGTTTTGGAAAATTATTTTAATAATTTTTGTAAGCCATAAATGATAAAATGTTATTTGTGTTAATAAATATTATTTTTATTATTAACTCATTTCTTTTGGCATTTATCATTATCTGCATCTTTTAGAAATTTAATAATAATATTTACCACACAATTTTATTTATTTATTTATGCATTGTGAGTAAATGACTTTATTTAAATTGCATTTCTGATGTTAAGAGAACACCAAGAAAAAGATTTTATTTAATGAAAATAATAAAACCATTTATTTATTCGGTATAACATCACGTTAGTCAACTTTATTTATTTTAATAAAGCTGAAAGATCACTTTATTTTGTTCATCATCAATTAAGATAAAAGGATTATTTGATTTGATTTTGGCAAAAAAGATTAAAAGCAAATCTATTGGTATGATGTCTTGGATAGCCATAAAATCCCTTTTCTACTTATAATCTCATGGATGTCATCTTGATGTACTATCATTAAAGATTTCAAAATAATCTAACTCTTTTGTGTCATATGCTTAAAATATTAAGAATTATTATATTTTGAAAAGAGAGAATATGAGAATTCTCCTGCTCTTAATTTGCTGTGTTTTGGGCATTTGTCTTCTTATTACCATTTATTGTTTACTTTCATTATTAGGGTATGTGCATTTAAGCTAGCCCATATTTATTATTGACAGCTTATATTTTCGAACTATTATTATTAGCTATTATTTTAATATAGCCTCAATGAGCTTACATTTTTGGGTTATTCATCTGCTTTCTCTCTCTCAACTTGTTTCAGTGATTACAGTTAAGGCATTTCAGACAATTAGAGGTTTCTATCAATCAACATTTTGCATTGGTTTATATATTCACTATTATTCTCTTCTTTATTAGGTTATGATATATAGATGGGAAAAGTACTAAAGGGCATGTCTTATCTTAGAAAATGTGGGCCCTAAAAAAATTCATTTTGGGTTTCAATATTATAAAATTACAATATTAAAAAGTATGTCTTTTTTGCTTATGTGTAAAATAGGCCAATGTATAAATTTATTTTTACAGTTTATTATATATATACAATAGTTATTATGTTTTGATCTGGAATACAGACCCAAACTATAGAAAATAATGTAAAATAATACTGAAACAAGTATTACAATTAATATATTTATTATATGTACAAATACATACAATACACTATACAGTATATATACAAGAGAATTTAAAAATGCTGAATATTGGAGTTTAATGTAAACTCTGGATTCTGCCTACTGCTTCCAGCTACACCTGATGGCTTATCTCACGGGTAGGGTGTATGGCTCTTCCAGCTGTACAAGACAGCTTGCCTCGAGCCGAGTGTGGTCTTAGCAGTATCCAGTCTCAGTGGGACTTAGCTAGCTGCATAGACTAAATAGTGTAGTGCTATCAATGGGAATACTTGCTGCTGTTTAGGTTGGCAGAGTTTTCCTGGGAGAACACAAAGAGTCTGTTTCAGGTTTGACAGACGTTCTTCCTCGATTCTCACAAAAGGCTGACTATTTATACCCAGATCCCTGACCTTATTGAAAACCTTTGGATTCAGCAAGCATCATTGCTTATTGGCCTGTAATAATCATTGGCTATGTTTTTATCTATACATCAGCCTATTGGCCTGTGGCAAACAATGCTTAATCCGATCAGATAAGGAGGCATCTGGAATAGTCCATTTCTGAGAGAAGGGAGGACTATAACAATAGTATTTTTTAATCTTGGAATTACCATTTACGATTTCAATAACACATGGCTTGGAAAATTCTTTTTAAAAAATTCGAAATTGATACATTTAATATGCATGCTCCACCTGTTTGAATGTCATCATAAATCATCTCTAAACGATCATTTCCACATCTTATACATTTCTGGTAATTATTTTTCTTAATATTTTAATATGTGCATTCTATTTGTATTATAGATTGTAACTATAATTCAAACATGTATATTATATACAATTTGCTATTGTTCATTGTTTCTGGTATAGAGAAAATGTTTGGAATCAAATTTAGTGAATATAAAATTTTTACAATCTATAGTATATTAAATCTACAAATAATATCACACGACCTCTCATATGCTTTCTAAAGCAGTTATCTTTATACTCTTGAGCCATCTTTTGTAATCTTGAGTAATAATGGATATAAATGGCATAGAACTGTAAAATTTTCCATTTCCAGATTTTACTAAATTCATAAGTGCATCAGTTACAATTTTGAATCCTGGTCTACAGTAATGATGACATAAGCCACAAATCAGTAATCTGCAGATGGGGATTTTATATTATAATGCCCCTGGTGTCCACTAAATACACAAGATTACAGTAGATGGCTCTAAAGTAGGGCAAAAGTAACTGTTCTTGGGAATATATAAAACCTTTGAATGCTGACAACTTGAATACAAGAAGTTATAATAATTTATGTTAAGGAATAGGGGAAGACAATGACATATTAGCCCTAATGACAAATAATGTTTTCACATTATTATTTCCACAATACTTTTTAGTAAACCTATAAGGAATAAAAAAAATTTTCAAGTAATTAAAAAAATTATTAAGTAGACTCAAAATCTGACATCATTTGGTTAATGTTTTCTTATCTGTTTTTATATAGAAGTCCTAAAATAAATATATATTTATATAATACTTCTGGAAATGATTGATCTATTAAATGTCTACCCTTACTACTCAACAGCAGAGAAGCGTTGAAAAAAACCCATATTCCACATTGAACTATTTTAAGACTTTTATCTTATTATATAAAAAATAATTTGATTGAATCAAAATCAAAATCATCATCATCAAAAACTATGGATTCATTGATTAAGGGCTTCATCAATTCTATCATTAATCATGCAAAAAAGTTGAGTGAATGCATTTTAGAATATCAACTAAATACAGAATTAAAAATACTTAACAAAATTAATAGAGAAAACGATAATCAAGCATCACGTGTTAAATAAAGAAGGCTTTTAAGATTCCCCTCTTTTAATAGACCAAATTTATCTTTTTTCTTACCAGTTTTTCTAAAATAATTTTTCATTATCGCATATATACGTACAATGACAAACAGATCCCACAGTTATAAATTAGTAAGGGATAGATTGCTAATTAAAAAATTAAACATAAATTTTCTGATGAGTCTAGTAACTGACACATTTCGTACCAGTGATAAAATGTCAACTCGGCACAAAAGCAATAACATTAATCTTAATAGTAATAACTGAAACATTTCTATCTAATTAGCTAAAGAAATTAACTGGCAATATATAACAATAATGATTTATATTTTTTCCATTAAGGTTTATTATAAGTTAATGTTAGCTTTATTTGCGCGTGATACGTGAACTTGTAGTTACTAAACAATGATTACTATAAACAAATAATAAAGAAATAACAAAATTGCATTTATATGTAAAAGCTATAAGCATAAAAAAGCGATAGGTTTTGCATACACAATTTTTAATTCCTCAAAGACATCAGTCGTATTATTTTATATGTATTAAAAAATTAACAACTTGCAATAATTCTACATTCATTAATATTAGATGTAATTTAAAATAAAAAATTAGATTTGGAGGATTATAAAATAATAGATCAAAAATTTAAGTGACAAAATATTCTCTAATATGTATAGATAAAAACTTGTGGCACAATGATAACCCAGTAGCCTGACATAATTATGGCCTGTGTTCAAATTTGGGCTGAGTAAGCTTGCAAGTTTTAAATTACTATATTATATACTAATAAGTTAGCTTGCAAGTTTTTCAATGAAATTGTAGGAAGATGACCAAAATTCAGCTAATCATCCAACAATGGTTAGTAAATGGGTATCTACATCTTTTTAATTAAAGTTTGAAATAAGAATGGAAAAAAATTACCCAAACTTTCATCATCTTAATAATTGGTCTGCTTAGTAACTATTGTCTTCTTTTTCACTGTTAATTTATGAGAAGAATTTTAGAAATGACTTTACCTTGCAGTGGATCATTTAAAGACTGATATATATGTATAGATACAGCGTATAATAAATTTAAACTTTTCTTTATGCACGTACACACACTGCGTATGTATATATACGCATAGACTGCATGAATGTATAGAATTATTTTATTAAAAAGAATTGTTTCTCCTTTAATATTTAATGAGAACTCTTATGTTATTAGATAGTCATTGTTTATATATAGTTTTGTTTAATTAATTATTCCAGAATTTTCTAACTTCAATTTCATTGGTTCATTTTGTGTTTTGAATTTACAAAAGAGCCATGCCTTCTTTATTTTTTTATTTTTTTTAGCATTGTCTCTCTCTCTTCACAAATTACACTGAAACCACTGAGTCAAAATGCATGACCAATGTCTTCCTCATGGTCAAGGAGACTGAATTATAACAGGGTCAGACTTGGCCCTGTTGTATAAAGGTTTGTGTTGCTTTAATCTATACCTATATTTGCTCTAGTCTCCCAAATATACTTAAAGGAATGATCATAATTCTAGAAAAATAAACATTATGGAATTAGTAGCTGTAGAATATGACTCCTCCTCTCCCAATAGCAAAAATCTAAAAATACTACAATTATATTTCATTTTCACTGTGTGTAAGGCAGTCATCTGTAAGCATGGGAACTTTATTTTCTATTTAACAATAGATAGATGCTCCATTTAAACATTGTTAATGCATGGCTTGCCCATCATAGCCTGATGCAGGGGCAAATAAAGATTCCTTTAAAAGCTAAAGGTTTAAGAATTATGGCTCTATTTCTATATATTCTATTACTTGATTTTTTAATGACCTCCTGAGCAATAAGTCATTGAATATTTTTTTTACTACATGGTTAACTAGATTAGCTACCGGTTAACCAATTGGAAAAAAATATATATTCTTAGGACTGTTTGTGATCTGAAAAAATTTCTGAAGATCACCTAACTATTCTAAAAAGATTTGGACTTTTTTTAAAAAGTTTTCGTATATACATGTATTAACATATCTTAATTTCCATGCATGCACTCGATAACAATATTATCATTATCTAGTTGGATTGTTAAATATTTATACCGTTCTGAAATATTTCTCTCTGCTTTAAATGTTATTGACATTATCAGTCATAGTCCAGCATGAGAATTGAATCAGCACTCTTTAGTGTCTAGTATTATAAGTAGTCATTAATAATCATTTATGTATTTATTTATTAAACAAAGGCAAAACTCTCCACCATACAGTAGTGCCACCTTGTGCTAACAAGAATAATCAATGGATGCCAGAAGGCTTGTGCATAAAATCCCTATCTAGTGCCTACTCATCCAATATCCCCAGACTAGTTTCTGGCTTGTGGCTATCATCAGTGAAGAGCCTTGATCTGAGAGCACTGCACCTAGATCTTAGGATCTAATGTAACCCTCCAGCAGCCACCTTTTATCTCTACTTTACTACAAAACTATGAGAATGAAATTGAAAACACAGTAATATTTTCAATCCAAGCTCAATAGCTTATATAGTCATATGGGTCTGAATTCAATTCAGCACCCATACATTTTGGTGTCTTTGGCTCTTAAACAACCATAGCCACCACTATCTTATTAGGCAGGATTGGTATTAAACCACTAAACATCACATGATTACCATCTCATCCTAGCACATAATTGTTGTAAACAAAGGCAAAACTCTCCACCATACAGTAGTGCCACCTTGTGCTAACAAGAGTAATCAATGGATTCCAGAAGGCTTGTGCATAAAATCCCTATCTACTGTATGGCACTACTGTATGGTGGAGAGTTTTGCCTTTGTTTACAACAATTATGTGCTAGGATGAGATGGTGATCATGTGATGTTTAGTGGTTTAATACCAATCCTGCCTAATAGGATAGTGGTGGCTATGGTTGTTTAAGAGCCAAAGACACCAAAATGTATGGGTGCTGAATTGAATTCAGACCCATATGACTATATAAGCTATTGAGCTTAGATTGAAAATATTATTGTGTTTTCAATTTCATTCTCATAGTTTTGTAGTAAAGTAGAGATAAAAGGTGGCTGCTGAAGGGTTGCATTAGATCCTAAGATCTAGGTGCAGTGCTCTCAGATCCAAGGCTCCTCACTGATGATGGCCACAAGCCAGAAACTAGTCTGGGGATATTGGATGAGTAGGCACTAGATAGGGATTTTATGCACAAGCCTTCTGGCATCCATTGATTACTCTTGTTAGCACAAGGTGGCACTACTGTATGGTGGAGAGTTTTGCCTTTGTTTACAACAATTATGTGCTAGGATGAGATGGTGATCATGTGATGTTTAGTGGTTTATTTAATTATTAATGATGCACCCAAAGAGAGAAGCACTTGTGAAGGCTTTTGAGAGAATCTGGCTGAAACAACAAAAGTTAATTCAGCCATAAGACATTGTGGATAAGTTTTTTTCTTCTTCTTCTGATGTTACTATTTAACTTTTTGAAATGTAAGATTGATATACACATACAAAGAAATATACCTTTCATATCTTGAGTTCTCTGTATAAAAAAGCAAAAATAATAAGTGATAGCAGTTGATCATCATTAGTGATTATTCGACATTGTTTTCCACTACTTTAAAATAATTTATTCTAGCATTTTAATTGTAGAGCTGCATCATAATAAATTTTATGAAACTTTCAAAATAATTAAGATATATATATATATGCACAAAAAAATTTTCCATCCGCATTCAGCTGCCTCTAAGAAAAGATAATAGTCACGTGAATCTGCTTCTTGTCGTTCCTCTTTGAACGAACATTCCTTTTTTTTATTTTGCATTTTTATCACTACATTCTTCTACTAGAATTTCATTGGGATAACACAGAACTGGTGTAGAAACAATTGAAAATGGTCAACTTATGCAAGTGAAAATGCATTACTGAGCTAAATTTGTATGAATAATATTATTTTTTACATATAAATAAGGATAATTATAATTGGATAATTTTATCATATATATGGCAACACGTGCTTCTGTCACTACTAAAGACCTGTCATTTAAACCAGCTCACACCGCCTCTTCATTTCCCCCAATAATGTATGATATAGTGGTAAATTGGCAGTCTTGATTGGTAAAGGTCAATGGATCGCAGACCAGCTCTGTTATTTCCAACAAATAGCGATAAACCATTCGAGGACTTTTTACTAATCAAAGTAGCCAAACTCGTAGACAGCTTAGGAATTCTTTTATATGAAATATTACATTCATACATTTTATTTTCGTTCAATATTTTTTTTAAAAGATTAAAAAGAAAAATTGTTAAAAATGTGAGAAAATAATTTTAAAATTGCTATATAATTTTATCTACTAGAACATAATTTTAAATTGTTCTTTCCTTTGTTCATTATTATTGGGGGGAGGGTTTTTTTTTTTACTCTGTCACTTTCCAATTATTTCTATTCACATCTCAATTTAAAGTAAATGTAGCATAAGAAAAGAAAAATAATTTACCGCGGACCACACCTAATGTTTCTAATCAATAATAGAAATAGTTTATAAATCAGATTTCAAGCAAAGCTTCGATAATTCAAAGTAGTATTGGTAAAAATGTGATGCGAAGAAATTTTGGTCGATTAATATTTAATCTAATCCTAGTTGATGACCGTGACTTAGCTGATAAATTTTACGTTCCCATAATTCCTATTTGACAAAAAGAAAAAAAATCAATGAATGCCTTGCTTTCACTCGGGTGTCAGCAAAATTCACTTTTCATTTACTATTATGATTTTATTTTCCGTTGAAAGAATTATTACAAATACTGTATTGCAGGTTGAGATATATTAAAGTATGGGGGAAAAACGACCACCACGAGAGAGAAAAACATATAAGATTGAAAGTGCTCATAGATGATTACATAAGTTCTAAAGCAGCTTAAACTATTTATCACATCAGGTATCAGTGAAGAAAAATGTAAAGTTTCTTCCAATATATAAAATACAAAATCTATAAAGCTGCTAAAATTTCGAATAATACGTATACACACACACTACCACATTTACGTTGTAAAGATAATCTCACATCGTTTAAAGCGATGCAATTGGTCACTTTTATTGGAAGGATATGATAGAGAGCTACAATTATTGAAATGTTGATTTGTTTAAGAAAGAAAAATTTGTTGCAAAGAAAGGCAAAAGTATTTCAAAAAGCCAAATGAGTAAAATCAGCATGAAATATATGAGGATATACTTGCAAATCATGCATTAGCTTGTATAGGCATGACAAAATTCATTTTTTAGCTTCTTAATCAGTCTTTCTTTCTTTTAACTAGTCCTCTGCAAAGTAAAATCTTTACCAGTAACCCATCATGATAAGAAAGCAGTCATTTAATCCTCAGCAAATTGTCAAGAGATGAAGGTTTGAATAATTTTCCATCCATGTTTTACCTTCTATTGAATAATTAGATATGATGACTAGAAAGATGCAAAATGAAAAAAATCTTAAATATGTTGGGAAAAATTTTAAAATACTTTGAGTCTGGATTGTAACCCATCATAGATATGGCAAGTGGGTGCATTATCATTGTACCATAAGGCTATTTTTATTTTTCAATATATATATAAAACTTTATAGCTTCTAAATTATCATAGTCATATTTCTGATTTTTTTAAATCTTTAACATTATTGCACAACAACACCCAAAAGCAAAGATGGATAGGTTATGATCATTTTTATTAATCAATAAAAAAAATAACATTTTTGCAATGAACAGCATATATGTTACTCATAAAATAAATGATTGTTACAAAAAAAAATTATTTCAGTTTTGTTGATGATTGGAAAGTTTATAGCTATTTTCTTCTTAATTCCATTGCTCATTACTTCCATCCATCATGAAATTATGAAGTAATTAGCAAAACTTTTTACTTATTATATTACAACATTATTATTTTATCCATGATTTCTATATTTGCAATTTCAGTTATCCATGATTAAAAAATAAAAAGTTAACATTTAATCCCCCATCTTTTTAACTTTTTAATTCACATTGCACTAACTGTGTCTTATGAAAATGTCACAAACAAATATCCTGTGTAATTAATTAATCTTTTTAGTACAATTTTAATTATTTTAAATTTACTATTAAGAAGTTTATTTGCATTATACATAAAATGATTTTATATTGAGGTTAAACATTTTGGCTGCATGATTTGCTGTAGTGGCATATTCTGGAGTTCAAAAACTATGGATTATGGCCAGCTCCATCATTTCAGGTGCTTGAACGTCTTATAAAATTTTGAGTAATTTATTTTTACTTATAAACATTTTGTTTACTTCAAGGTGATAAAATTTAATAGAATCATAATGTTCTATAGAGGTCCATTGCAATTAGAAAATGGTTAAAAATAAATCTAGGTTTGATGATATGATTGGAAGAAGTGATTAAATAAAAATGCAAATTATTTTGTTATCTATTTTAATTAATATCCATTTGAATTTTGTTTCTTTTTTAGCAATTTTTCTATTAAAAATATTGAAATATATCTTAAATATATATCACATATTTATTAAAAAATAAATATTTAATAATTTAATATAAAAAAAATCATAAGTAAAAAATATAGTTATCTTCCAAAATCAACATAAAGTAAAATAAACACCAAAACTATTTTTGTTGTATACATAGAAGTCTATTTGTTCCTGATTATAGCTATTTTTCTCTTCCCTGATTACTAATTAGATATAACATCTTGGAACATTAGCTAAAACTAAAATATGCATTAAACATTAAAAATTTATAAAATTTCTAAATTTTCCAAAATCAAGTACTGCTTGCATAACTATCATAAAAATAAAAATAAATGATGCAGCACCACCTGGAATGTATAAGCTAGTGGCATTTAAAAGGTTAATACAATAATTCATCTTTTTTATTCCATCATAAAAGGAATTTTATAGTTCTCACATTTATTAAAAAAGAAAGAAATGAAGACTTTTAGCCTTTAGCCTTTCCTACTTATTTTTTGTTAAACTTTTATAAAGAGAAAATAAATTAATTTTTATTATTAAATTGCTAATTATTATTTATCTCTCATTTTTTTGATAATTATTTTTGTTGATATTTATCTCTTTTTGAATATAAAATTGTATAATAAGTATGTATATACACTATATACACATGCTAAAAAGTTTGTACTGTAGATATGTGGGTTAATAATGCATGTAGTACAGGTTTACTGTTATCCATAAATTTTAGAATCTGTGACAAGATTTGGACCTGAATTACACTGATATGAGAAGGGATGTATTACAGTGAATATATAAGAGTATTTCCAGATGAGACAATCAGTAGTTTGTGAAATGTTTACAGTCTAATATGCAGTTATTCTCTTGTAATATTTAGTTTATTTGCATCTTTTTTATTTTTTGTGCTATGTGACATACTGAATTTTTATGAAAATATTATAATCATTGCATTTTTAATTTTGTAATACTTAAGTTTACCTTACCTGATATTATTATAAATAGAATTGATAGATTCTATAGTGACAAGTTATTAATTAATAATTCTGAATTAATTTACAAAAACTTTAATATATATTAAGTATATAAGTGTGCATCAGTGATCTGTTATAAATATGATTTTAATTTCTATAACAATCTGAACAAAAGTATAAAATTTTAAAAATGCAATGAAAAAGTAATTAAACATTAATGAAAAAAAGTTATTAAATATTTAATCATTCAAGAGATTACATAATATTCAAACTGCAGTTATAAGTTCAAATTCTACCCAGAAACTTTTAGCTCTTTAAGTTCATTACTTTACCACTATACACTAAGTTGCAAAAGAATTCATAATAATTAAAGAACTACTAAACTCTTTAAAGTATTTGAAAGCATAAAAGTAATTATCTATGTACAAGCTATTCATGGTATATTATGGATGATTATTACCAAATTCTGTTTTCCTGTCCTAACAAGAATGGATATAGTCTGACAAACTTTACATTAGTAAAGCATACCGACTCCAGACAAGATGTTAAATGTTTAGTGAATCATATTTTTGCTTGGCTTTAATAACTCTTTTTGGTTAAATGTAAGACCATATTACCTTTAAATGCAAACTTGTAAGATACATGTGTGAAAAGTTTAAGGGAAGAGGTAGTAAATGATTGAGATTAATTCATGAATTTATATTAACCAAACATGTACATTATAGATTTTAAAAAATTTCAAATAAATCATTCAAATATAAATAATGCTTATCTATTACTCTGGAAAAAGTCTCCTCTTACCCTCCTTGAATCTGCAGCATTTTGTTCTAAGCCTTCCCATTAATACCTGCACCATGTGTAACAAAAAAATCCTATATAATATACATATAATTATAAAGTTCATAAATTAAATATTCAAGACATAAGTCAAAACGTACTAAAATATATATACTATTTATAACTTATATATATATAATAAATACATTCAGAGCTATTAGAATTTTCATTATATTTACGTTTGTAAATACAATCTTATTAAATTAAGTCACATGATATGACTTGATTTCCTTACTATTATAGTTTGCCTTTTAAGGCTTTGGCAATGTTATATTGCTAAGTCTATTAATATATAATGGTTCTGAATTTTGTTCAGTGCCATATAGATATTTAAGTTAGATAGCTGGATTTGAAGACATATAAATGTCTGAAAATTTTTCATTCATCCTACATAATAGTTAAGTATTCAATGAATGCTGGGCTTAAAGTTTGTATTTTGGATCTAGTGTCTGAATATCCTTGTGCCTCACTGATGAGAGCCATCAGTTCAAAACTGGTTTGGGGATAGAGATAAAAAAAAAAAAAAAGCTTGTTTAGAGCTAATAGCAGATCATTACATTTATATTTGTAAATATTAGCTTATTAAATTAAATCACATGATATATGACTTGTTTTTCTAAATTCCTTTTTGAGGCTTTGGGCTTCCTTACTATTGTTTGCCTTTTGAGGCTTTGGTGATGCTATATTGCTAAGGCTATTAATTTATGATGAATCTGAATTTTGTTCAGTCCCATATAGCTATTTAAGTTGGATAGCTGTATTTGAAGACAGATAGATATATAAAAAAGTGACAGCTTGTAGATTATTAAACATTTTCCCTCTCAACTGGTTGTACTGGCAGGTATTCTTGTACTGTATTGTACTTTTAGAATTTTAATTAATTTATAATCGAATTTGGTTTGAATATAAAGTTCAATTTCAATGTTCTTTAATTACAAATTAACTATTTGTTTTTATTAATATTATTTTCCTCTTAATTTATTACACGTAAGGATTTTAACTATAAATGAATGAATACTAACACTCAACCACATGATAAAGTCTTTGGAAAAAATAGAATGGCCTATGACTTTATCATGTGATTGAGTGTTAGTATTCATTCATTTATAGTTAAAATCTTCAAAGCGCATGCCAACAGCATAATGCTGTTTTAAATATTACAGTTTACAAACATCCCGCTATATAAAAATGATTTATTTATATACACGTAAGGATGTTTGTGGATATGAATTTATATATTAAATTAATAGCTATAATAATTTGTATAATAAAATGAAAATTAATAGCAGATGACTTAGAAGAGCCTCAATAATGTCTGAAAATTTCAGATTTCTACTTTGTAATGGTCATATTTGTACACTCACCAACAAAATCCAGAGTTTTGGCAAATTATACCTAGGCTGATCTAGATGAGGGGTTGAGACCTAGAATCTGATCACATCTCAGTTCCTTCACCAATGCTCCATGATTTACTACCCTATGGATGACATATATAAGGCTACCTTAATTCACGTGTTGGCAGTAGCAAAGGATGGAGCATGACTAAATTACTACATAAATAACTAAACACATACACCTATGGCTAGCTAGACAATCTATATTAATAAATGCTATTAAATTAGAGTAGATTTGGATAAGATTTGGTAATCAATTGTGAATAACACACCATGCATTCATTATAATTTAATATATTTTAATTATTAAATATAGATTAAACAAACATAAGTGCATTGAATGACACAAACAGGTGTAACACTGATGAGCAAGTTTGAGAACAGAATCTCATCTGATGCACTATAATTTAAAAGAGTTTATTACTAATTTAATAACCTACAATCTATTCATGCCTTAATTATGATATGCCATTCCTACAATGTTTGCTAATAGTCAAATATTGCAAGAATGATGACTAACAGATATATTTAATCTATTAATATTATGTAATGAGCAATAAATGTGCTCTTTATGCAGACTGCATTATATAAACTAGATTGGAGGTTCAGGTCAATGCTGAACTAATATTATAGAGGGCAAACTGGTGATTTGCAGCGTAACTTCCAAGACTAGGTGCTACATAAAATAAATAAGAGATGTGGCCTGAATGTGCATGGGATTCAATACTCAGTTCCCATGGACTGTATGACTTTTTATCATAAAGTACATGAACATTTAGTTCGGGTGATCAGGGCAGCTTATATAACAATCTGGACTCTCTTGTTACAGTTCTAAAAGAGAGTTGTCTGAACTAAGAATAATGGGGTGGCCCTTAAAACCAAAGCTCATTTCAATAAGAAAATACATATAGCAAGGTGTATATTAATACTATATGCTTTATAAAGACATTCATAATGCTTTCTAAATATAAATATTAAAATTAATCAAGTGTTAAATCTATAGTTTTGATCTGTAAAACTACTATATACCAGGTTGTAAATTATCATACTTAAATCATGCTAAAAGGGGTAATTATAAGTGTCCTAGTTTATCAAGTAATCCATATAGTTTATAAGAATAAACTAAAGAGGAGTGAAGCATATTTGGGACTTAATTAACTAATTATTTATAATATGCTTTAAAATATTCTCGTTCATTCTTAACTAAATATAGACTTTTAATATGCAAACCTGAATTACACTAAGCTAAAACATAGCTTAACTAACATATATAAAAGTAGGTTTTCAGATCGGAGATTTATAGGTATGCTAAAAGCAACATAAATTAGCTACTTGAAAACTTCTAATCATCTCTCCAAAATTATTATTGATTTCCACTCTGGATGGAAGCATAACATAAATTAATGAATTAACAATATATATAATAAAAAGTAGGCATGACTGCAGATTAGCAAGAGACAGATATATAATAATAACTGATTATAGTTATTATGATTTAGAAAATTACCAATTATAAATATTCATTAAGTAGGCAAGGTTCTTACAAAAATTATTATTAAATTAAAAGTTACAGAATTTACTTGTTAAAAGTTATTACAAGTTATTAATTATGAATGTTCAACATTTAGTTAGCTGTAGAATTATGAATTAATTTAATAGTTTAAGATATTTTATAGAACTCTGCGGGAAAAAATTTACTGACCTTTTTCTAGCTGAGGCATCTTCATGGCATTTGGCACTGGAATTCTCCATTAGGCTAGCTTGTCCAATGTCTTTTTGGCAGGCTTTGTGTCTTGAACTTCTCTGTCATCCTGGATCAATTTCCGAAAAGGAAGATGGTAACCTGTTGCTCTCTACCCCATGGTTTTCATCATAGAAAAAGAATGAACTAGAGTAAACCTTGATGTCTGAATTTTGGGATTTTTTATATTAACTCTTTTTCATCCCCCCTCACAAGCCATTAACTTGTTTACAATTGTTAATTTTCAATTTTAAGTTTTAATAGCCAGCATACATTTTAACAAAAACAAAAGATCAAACTTAGTTAGTGATAGGCAGTGCTGGGTTAATGATTTTGTCTCTGTCTTTTTTAATTTTATTTTTTTCATATTTAAAAATCGGTTCTCAGTTTACAATTTAATAAGAGGTATTTCTGAGAAACTGATGATCTTGATTCTCTTTTTTAAAAAAAAAAATTTAAGTTGTCAACATTCTGCTATATGTATAAGACAGTCACCTTGAATTTAAGATTTATATGTGAATACAAACAAATTTATAAATTTAATAACTTAAAAGATATAATTTAGAAATAATTTAGAAAAATTGTAATATTTATTAAATCTATCACATTACAGTTCCCTTCGCATATATATATAGGTGCACTTCTATGCATACAATGGTGTTTACAACTTTAAATTTATTAATTTTAAATTTATAACTGCGTATATATTATATGCATACAAACATTAATATATTAGATGTGTGCATATATCTGCACTTACACATAAATATACACTATTACATATCAAAATAAATTATCATAAGATTATGTACATGAGCTGGGAGGGGTTTGAATAAGAAAAGAAGACTACTATGGTACATAGTAGGTGAAACGGGATGATAGACAAATAATACTGTTTCAACTTAATAGTTAATTATTTGATAAATGCTGGACTTGAGTTTGTATTTTGGATCTTGTATCTGAATGTTTTAGTGCCTCACTGATAAGAGCCATCAGCTTGAAAACAGTTTAGGGGTAGGGATAATTCTAGATAGTGGTTTTAAATGCTTTCTCTTGCAGCATTTATTGAAAAAAAGAAATAAAAGGGGGGTAAGCTTGTTTAGAGCTATTAGCATTCTCATTATATTTACATTTGTAAATACAAGTTTATTAAATCAAGTCATGTGATGTATGACTTGATTTTCTTAATATTATAGTTTGCCTTTTGAGGCTTTGGTGATGTTATATTGCTAAGGCTATTAATATATGGTAGATCTGAATTTTGTTCAGTCCCATATAGTTATTTAAGTTTAGATAGCTGGATTTGTAAACATATAAATGTCTGAAATTTTTAGATTTTCTACTTAATAGTTAAGTAATTGAATAATGCTGGATGTGAGTTTGTATTTTGGATGTAGTGTCCAAATATACTAGTGCCTCACTGATAGGGATATGATAATTCTAGATAAAGATTTTAAATGATTTCTCTTGCAGCATTTATCTGAAAAAACAAAAAAGCTTGTTTAGAACTATTAGTACGCTCATTATATTTACATTTATGACCTAATTTCCTTACTATTTTATATATATATATATATATATATTTAAATACATGTATATTGTTTATACTAAACTTAATGTAATCATAAGGGACTTGAGCTAAGCTTCTCACAACTATCCACTCCATCTTATATAACTTACTCCTGACTACATGCATGTGAAAAAGATAAATAATCTCCAGTAAACATATTTTATGCTGAATCCGCACTCATCAGTTCGTCCTGATCACCATCTCTAACACATATATACAATCACTGTTAGTTTATATTAAGATAGCAAATCTTCAGACTTTAATGGACCAGTTTCAATCTTCTCCACTCTTCAGCCATTCATATCAGTGAAAATTCAAGGATGGAATACCCCAAGTTCTTGATGATGCCAATATTATTGTCATACTTATGTTGTCCTGAAGTCAATCTGACCCCTCACACATAATTACATTAAATTTAGTATAAACAATATACATGTATTTAAATATTACATTTACCCAGCCCACTTTTGTATAATTAAATGGACATATTGAGGTTTTATGTGTGAATAATATTGGCATCACTAAGGGCTTTGAGCATTTCATCCTCAGATTTTCAATAATATGGATGGCAAAAGAGTTGGAGATTGGAGAAGAGTGTAGCATGTCCATTTAAGTTTGAAGATTTGCTATTTTAATATAAACTGAGTAGTGATTGTATATATATATATATGTGTGTGTGTGTGTGTGTTGAAGATGGTGATCTGAACCAATTAATGAGTGCTGGTTTAACACAAAATACATATAATGGAGATCATTTTCTTTTTACATATATGTTGTTATATGTACCAATTGTATAAGATGGATTGAATAGCTGTGAGGAGTTTAAAAGTCTGAGTTTAACTCCCTTATAAATATATAAATATACATATATTGTAATGGTAACCACCCTTTCAATAATTGCTACTAATCAAGTTAACAATAAAATCGAAAAAAATACAATATTTGCAAATTAATTTTAGTCTAGGGGAATTTAAAGATAACTAACAAGTGACCGTGTATATGATGGAGTGACTCCATGAAATTTATTTTTAATTGACAAGTCGATAATAGTCACAAGCAACAATCAAATTGAACCCAGATAGAAACAAGTTTCCATACAGATTCAATTATATTTCCTGATTATTACCCCTCCAATTAATGCAATACTAATTATTGCATTAATGAAATAAATAATCAGCTTCGATTCAGTTAAGAAATGACAAACAACAAAATTATTATTAACAACAACAATAACTTTAATTAAAGAATAGAATTATATGACAACAACAACAACAACAATAATAATAATAATAATAATAATAATAATAATAATAATAATAATAATAATAATAATAATAATAATAATAATAATAATAATAATAATAATAATAATAATAATAATAATAATAATAATAATAATAATAATAATAATGCATTTACATATTTCCAATTAAAAAATTATATGGTGATCATGCATGAGAGGGAAAAATCTTTGCAACTTACAATAACTCTTTGAGAATAGCTATAGAAAATTCAGTTAATTATCTTAATGTCTTTGTAAGTTTATATATATATATATATATATATATAGAGAGAGAGAGAGAGAGATAGAGAGAGAGAGTCTATAAATGTGAGAATATGGTCATTAATCATTAAATTTTAATGTCTGCTGAAAATATAATATTTTAGCTTCTCTTGGTTTATTCCATGACAGTTTTCCTATGAAGCATTGCAATTTTCCCCTGAACCTTTAAAATAGGTAAATTCACAGATTAATTTATAGAAATCTGTTTTTATGGGATAATCACTTTAGGTGACTAGTTTTCTTTTTTAGCAAGTAAATTTCAGATATTTCTTCAGCATTGAATAATGATGAATAGATCATCAGAATCAAAGTAAATTTTTAAGGCATTTCTTTGCCTACAGCTTGATATTCAGCTACAATACTGGAAAGATCAGGGAAAGTATTCTGGAGGGTTTTTTACTTCATAAAATGCATGATATTAACTTAAGAATCCTTATAAAGTTTTATTGGCCTCTATACTGTAAAAGACATGATAACGAAGTAGTTACTATTCTTCCCATCCTTTATTGAAAAGCAGATGATTTTAGAATGCTTCTGTTGGTTCCCATAGCAACATTTTTTGTTTCAAAAATATTCATTATTTTTAAAAAATAAAATAGTAACATTTTATCTTTACACTTATTTCTAACATTTTAAAAACACTTTAAAATTTATTATATATATATGACTTTTAATATTTTGTTATACATAATAAGGAAAACTATTCGCACAAAAGCAATGCCTGTTAACTCAGATGTAAGAGTTACAATATATATATATATTTAATGTTTTCACAGTTATATAATGTAAATAAAGTAGTTTTTGAATTAAAGCTTATATTACTTTTAATTACTTTCCAACTTTTCAACAAAATAGCATCTACTATTGTCAAGGTTAAGTTTCTAAACAAAAACCATTAGATCTCACATAGTATCAAAATTCAGTATGAGGTAAAGAATGAGATTGAGCGTGAAGTAGTAGAGCATTCAGAATATATGAATTAAGACTCATATCACTTATACAATAAATATTTTAAAGTACTCTCTAACCTATTATTGTCTTATGCTGGGTTAGAGAGTGTTTTAAATTATTTATTATACAGGAATATGACTGTGGATTTTTTTCAAGGAATTTATTATTTTTTATCTCTTGATTGGATTCAAGTTTTTCTTATTAATTATGGTAATTGTATGTAATAATAATTTATACATAATATTTAACTTTATGAGATATAGTCCCTGACATTATATTTGTAATTTGTAATAAATATATTGTAACAGTAATTATTTATATTACAATGATCCAATGTAATGTAATGCCAACTCAACTTATGTTATATATTTCTACATCAATATGAGTGATAAAACTGTAGAATGAAAAGTACAAAGCAAATACATTGATGTGGTGAGGAGGCAAAGAGTACATCTTATTACATCCAAACCACATTTGAATTAAATTAAATGTTTAATACACTCACAATGTCTGAATGTGAATTTAGCCAAAATATTAAAATTATAAAAATATACATACCAAGCCGTATTCCATTATAGGTCAAATGTTTGTATTATAGATCAAATGTTTGTGTTACAATAATGTATTAAATCTTCTATGGATTATGTAAGTTTATCTTCTCAAAGGGTCTGTATGTTCCATGTATACCACTATGAAATCCAGTTGGATGCTTGGCTAAAGTAAATATTTCATAATAAATATATATTATTCCTCTTTCACTCATCATTCTCCACAATGGAGGATATCTCAGGATTCTTGTACACATGTAAGGCAAAGTAAGTCAGTTTAATGTAATATGCATCAAACAAGTTTTATAATCTTAATTAAATAGAAAAAATATGAAGTCAGCTTTAAGTAAATAAAAATGTTTTATTACAAAAATCAGAACAAATAATAAGCAAAAAAATATAAATTAATAATTTTTTTTCTTATGTGTCATAGCATCAGCCGGAAGTGAACCCACTAATAATCCAAAGACAAGCTACAAAGGCAATTAATTAAATGAATAATATTTATTTTCAAAAATTTAAAAGCAAAATAAAATATAAGAGAAAATGAATGTGTGTATAAATAAAATTTAAAAAAAAAGGATATATAATATGGCATGTTTTTGTTATGAATTGACATTAAGAAATCAGATTATCTGATATAAGCATTAAATTTATTTAAATGTGGCTCATGTTGTGGAAATGGGATAGAGAAGAATATAGGAAAAACTTACAATGGGGGAATGGAAGAAGGAAAGGTGGCTAACAAGTTTTTCTTGAGCATATTGGCTGAGAGATTTCTGACTTCATAAAGCAGTACCCATATGACATCATATCAACATCACATCACATGTAATTATATAAATCTCTTGAACACCATCAAATTTAATCTTTTATAATCAGAATTACTATAACACTCTGCTAATTATCTACCAGTTATATTTTGAAACAGACACTCTGTGTCCAAACTTAACTCAGCAGATTAATAAATGAATTTATTGTAACCTTTTTTTTCTACTCATGATGCATAAAGTTGTCAAGTTAATGAAAAAATGAATAAACGAAAAAGGGCAATTCCCCCCCCCCCCCAAAAAAAAAAATTGTTAAATTTATAACTTAAAGTTGTAATTATAAATTTTATTAAACGCCCATTATTATATTAAGTAATAATTTACTAAGGCTGTAACCTTAGAAATAAGCGTCTGAAAAATACGAAGGTAGGGACCTCTATAGGTCTTAAAACACAAGCTTACGCTATGAAGAAAAGAGAGAATCCCTTAGTAAATTATTACTTAAATTTATAACTTAATTTATGTCAATATATTCACACACAAAAAAAAAAGTAAACAAGCCATGAAAAGTTTGGAACTGAATTTTAAAATAACTTTTTCAAATGTTTTTTTGTATTCAAACTATTATTTTCCAGATGAAAGTAGAATACATTTTATTTTAAATAAGTAATTATTTTCTAATTAATAATTATTTAAATCTTAAAAAAATATATAAAAATTTTAAACGATAAATTACTTTATCTTATATCTAAATTTGAAATACAGCAATTTAAATAACACCCCCCCCTTCCTTCTCATTTATAAAATATTATTGTATTTAAAAACAAAATTTAATTAGAAATCAAGCCAAACCTTTAAGAAAAGAAAATAACAATGCATGCAAATCAATTTGCTATTACTATTTCTATTTGTTTTATGTAACTAAATGTTTTCTTACATGCATTTTTTCCATTTACATATGTGTATATAAAGCATAAGTCTAAAGCTTTAGAAAATATGTAATAGAGAATAAGTATGGCCAAAATAAGGTTAAAATAAATTTGTTTATTAATTTACAAAGTAAAGTTAAAATAAATTCATTTATTAATCTGTTAAGTTAATTTTCAACATAGAGATAATTAGCAGAATGTGATAGTAATTCCAATTATAAAATATTAAACTTGGCAGTATTCAAGAGAGTTGCATAATTGCATGTGATGTGATATTGATGTGATGTGATATGGCTACTGCTTTATTGAAGTCAGGAATCTCTCAGACAAAATGCCCAAGAAAAACCTATTAGCCACATTCCCTTCTTCCATTCCTCCACCCTAAGTTTTTTCCATATTCTTCTCTTACTCTGCTCCATCCCATTTCCACAAAATCCTCTTTGTTCACTTTATGACCTTTGTATCTATATCTCCTTATTTTATTTTCGACCTCAGCATAAAAAACAAGAATCCCCTTTCTGTATAATTACTTGGTCTATATTTATTCTTCCTCAACTTCATTTTTGTACCCTTTCTGTTTGTAAGCATTTACATTCCATTAGCAAAAAGCCTAATATTTTCCATGCTTTTCTTACATAATCTGCAGTCTAAGTTCCCCACATTTCTCATTTATGTGTATATTCCCTTAATTCTAACAATCCTGTTTGAGCCTTAAACAGTAAACTACTTTCCCTGCTATTATCATAAATTAACTCAACATCCAATATTCTGTTTATATGCACCCACTTTCTGTATAATCACTTTGTTTATATGTATTCTTCCATGACTTCATTTTTTGCACCCTTTCTGATTGTAGGCATTTACATTCTATTAACAGTTACCTAATATTTTCCCTGCCTTAATTACATAACTTAAAGATTAAATCACCCATATTTTTCCATTTATGTGCATATTCTCTTGTTGCTAAAGATCCTGTTTAAGCCTTAAACAATAAACTATTTTCCTTGCGATTATCATAAATCAATTCACACCCAATATTCTGTTTACTTCTATATATATTTAAACTTTTTTTACTCTCCATACTATTTCTCTGTCTCTCCAACTTTTTATTTTTTATTAATGCATCTATTCTTCTATCCCATTCCTTGATCACTATAATACTAAACAATTTCTTAACCCAACCATCCAACCTTCTGTATAAGTATGCTGACATAAAGTCTTTATCAAACTTCTGCATGCTGTTTTATCTTTCTCACCTATCTTGTTTCCTGTCCTTTACTCATTAAAAACTATTTTGGCCATTCTCTTATTATCCATAAATTGCAATGTACCGAATATTTTCATTTTGCTTTTTGCATCTCTCATATAAAAACTTGATCATCCCATTTTTTTGAATTGGCTTCTTTGTTGTCCACACATCTGCATGTAATGCATGTCTTTCTACTTCTCTTTAAACTTTTTCTAGCAATCTAACATATTTTTACTAACATATATTGCATCATTAACATAAGCTAACCCTGCTACTGCCACTTCTATACAATTCTAGCTACATCATATTTAATGTATGAAAATACTGTTGATTTTTTATCAGTTTCTTTCTGTTCTTTGCTTCATTTATCAATTTTTTCTCCCATTCATCCAAGCACTTTCTCTTATTACTTAAGACAGTTCCCAAATAGTTATACCTCTTCATCTCATTTAACTTTATATCCCTCAATAAAAAATTCTTTCTTTTTTCTTTCCCCAGCATTTATCATCATTATTTTTGATTTTCCTTCAACTATATTTAATCCCCATCTCTTTACCCACTCTTGCATATGTCATCAGCATAACTTCCATACCTTCCCTATTTTCTGTCCATAATAAGAGATCATAAGCAAATAAAAGATCTGATAATATCTGATGTGATGCACTGTGGCTTTTTCTTTATCAAAATCAGGAATCTCTTAGCCACTATATTCAGAGAAACCTGTTAGCCATCTTTCTTTCCCTTTCCATTCCTCAACCTAAATTTTCCCCCATATTTTTCTCTATCCTGTTTCATCTCATTTCCACAGCATCATATTTGTCCACTCTATGGCCTTTATATCTAGATCCCTCTTATCTTTTTTCAAACCCAGCATAAAAAACAAAACCCTACTTTCGGTATACTCACTCTACTTATATATATTCTCCTACAACTTTAGTATTTGTACCCTTTCTACTTGTAAGCATTTACATTCAATTAACATTTGTATATTTAATAGGTAACTGCAAAGCGCCACTTACGTTGTCAGATTAAATAAGAAATGTCTATCAGGGAGAATTACTATTCACCCAAATATTTATTGCATGTGTGGAATTAATTATGTGCCAAGCCTCTTTTATTTTGTATTTTTTGTGGTTACTTTTGAGCCAAACAATCTCTAGTGCTCCAAAAACATTGAGTTGTATGATGAATTTGCTTTTGCTCTATTATACAAATAGGCATATTGGAAACTCTCTATTTTAAATTGGGGTGTGTCTCCTTGTAGTGGTTTATATTGCAGGATGGCAATCTATGGAATATACTAATTGTGCCTTATCATCATTGCAAACATTATCTTTGAATTATTGATAAGTGTGTTAAGGGATGGAGGACATCCGAAGCCAATATTGATGTCTTTAGAAAAAATGGATTTTAATTTTGAATGGATGTTGGTAATAAATGGCATATTGATCCAGGGTTTTGGGTCAGGTGGTTTGATATTTGAGTCTATTGTAGAATGCCCTAATTTAGTTGTTGATCATGGGAGCAGAGTAGCCTGCCTGAATTAGGTTGTTCTTGTAAGCATCTAAGTTATTCTTAGTATCTGCTATAAATTTACAAGATTTATAGTTTCTAAATAACAATGCTTTGAACCTTGACCTGAAATTAACTAGACAATCCCACTGCATTGACTATACAAGCCCATCAGTGCTAGAGGCTACTTACATTCACAATCAAATATGCCATTTCAATGTAAGGTAGCCCGTTTCAAACTTTTCTTATTTAAAAACTTCAGACTATGCAAATGTATAGCAAATGCTAAGAATAACATGGTGACTTACACATGTGACCTAATTTAGACAGACTACTCCACCTTCATGTTCAGCAACTGAATTAGGGTATTCTACAATAGATAGAAATATATTAGGCTGCCTGACCCACTTTGGATCAATATCTCATTGATTACCAATATTCACTTAAAATTAAAGTCCATTCTCTCTGAAGACTTCAATATTGGCTTCAGATACCCTCAATCCCTCAACACACATATCAATAATTCAAAGGATAAAGTTTGCAGTAATGACAAAATACAATTAGTATACATCATAGACTTCACATCCTGCAGTAGCAAATACTATGGGGAGACCCTGCCAACATGAATCAAGAGTTTCTCAATATGTCTATTTATATAATAGAACAAAAATGAATTCATCATATAGCTCAGTATTTTTGCAGCATGAGAGTTGCCAGCCATTCTTTTAAACCTGCATCTACCAGCATTGTTTGCCTTAAGAGTAACCACAAAAAATGGAAATGTTATTATTTTATTTAGATAGATCATAATTTAAAAATGTATTTTTAATACTCTTAGAGATATATCCATAATTTTTGTATAATTCAATAAACTGTTCCTTCTATAAATTTGCTATATTTTTATCTATATTATATTTATAATTTTTATGTTTAAAATTATTAATGATTGCTATGCTTTGTGTTCATGCTTGTGAATCTGTAGAAATCATTTTTGTTAATTTATCAGTTTTAATGAAATGTTTTAATATATATAATGGAAACTTACATTAGCTGTTTGTATTTATATAAATAAAAAATGTTTAGCTTAAAAATTAAGAATTATATATAAATTCTTACCTTCAGCAGCCACTTTTTATCTATTTCATTAACTATAAAGCTAGATATCCAAGATGAAGATCTATATGATTATACAGGTAAGGGAGCTTGGGTTGGAAACATTATGGTGTTTTTATCTTGGGCTCCTAGCTTTATGTTAATCAAATAGGTGAAAGGTATCTGGAGGGTTGTATTAGATCCTAAGATCTAGGTGCAGGTCTCTTAAATTCAAGGTTCCTCACTGATGAAAGCCACAAGCTAGAAACTAGTCTGGGAATGTTGGATAAAAATGCACTAGATAGGGATTTTATGCGCAAACCTTCCTGCATCCATTAATTATGAAGGCTTTGCATTTGCTGCATTACTGATAGGTACTCTTATTATCATTACTACCAAAGTTGATAAACATTAAATTTAATTAAAGATAAAAAGAAAAATAATAATCATGTTTACTAGTAAATATCTTTAATTACTTCAGCATTAAATCTGATTACAAGTTACAGACTGCAACTGCATAGATATCTAATAACTTCAGAGAATGCTGATCTGGTATATTTTTCCTTTGCTAGTTAAACTTTTTTACTTCTGACCACTATGGGTTTACATTTATATTAGAAATGGTTTAATTGAACAGAAAGAGGTAACTGGTAAATTTCAGGGCATAACAAAAATTATAAAACAGATAAGTCCCAAGTTAAAAAAATAATCAAAAGAGTTATTGATTAGGAGTCCTAAGAAGTTTTAATACCAGAAATAACAGACGTAGAACTAGAATCGATTAATCTTGACCTCTAGAGTCTACCAACACTAATTCATGCAAGATAGCCCTAGATTGAGATTAGAAAATAAAATTGAAGTTAGTTATATATTACTATGGCAACAAGAGAAAGTATTCAGAAGTTTTGCCTGCATTGGATTATTATTAGCTCATGATTGCATATATATATTTAGGAAATTTTTGTTTTTAAATATATGTCAAAATTTTATATGAATCTTCTATGCCAGGTGTTTCTTCTCCAAAAACATAATTTTTCAATCTATATTCATTATATTGCCCACGCATAATATTTTAATTAGAATAATGTAAAAATGACCCAGCATTTTAATTAACTCCGTTAACTTTCCATTTTCTTCTGTTATCAAATTCCCAGCACGTTTCAAAAGCAGGATAACTTCTTACATCTTTAATAAAGCTAACTTAATTGATCTGAATTTAAAATGTTATTCTATTCCTTTATATCCCGCGGAGCGTTATTTGTTACAGGTAAACATTAATTAATAAATACGATTCATTCCTTAGGCTATAAAAATGATTTACATTCAGGTAAATTACAGACAAAATCTGGTCTTTTTAATTTTTATTATTACATTAAGTAACAAATGGCATTTCTATCAATAAATCATCTCTAAATGGTTCACCCACACATATACGCACATGTATACAAGTATACAGAAAAATGTAATTAAGTTTAATAGTAATGATATCAATTAAACCAGTCATAAAAATTGCTTTAACTTTAGTTATCATTTTATTTTAAAATTAAAATACAAACAAACAAAGTGTGTTTGAAATAATTGTTTATCTTTTAAAATAAGAAAAAAACTTCATTTCTCCTACTATTTTATATAAATAGTTGATAATATATTTCATAATCGTTTTTGGAGTTAGTTACTTGCAAAAGCAGTTAATCCTATTTATGGCAAACTACTGCAATTCAATTTATAAGTGTATTTCTACTTAAATGCCTTCATTTTTTGATGATATTGTCCTGGATAAATATGTTACAAATGATTTTATTAGGTTATAAATTGTTCAGAAATATGACCAAAATCATCTTTTCCTTTATTTTTGCTATCTCGGCTTCAGGGTGACCTTTGAGCATTCCATCATCAGATTTTCAATTGGATGGACGGTTGAAGAGTTGGAGTGTGGAGTAGATTGAAGTCTGTCCATTAAAGTATGAGGATTGGCTATCTTAATATATATCTGAGTACTTATAGAATATATGTGTAAAGATGGTAATCTGGACCAACTGATGATTGCTGGTTTAGCATGAAATACGTATGTTGGTGATTATTTATCTTTTCAACATATATGTATTCAAGTGTATCAGTGTTATAGACAGTGTGGAGAGTGGTGGGTTGTGTGAAAGTATGTGCTCAAGCTTGTATATTTCGGCTATAATATCTTATATAAATCCAATTTATCCAAATCACTTTGAATACTTTTTTTAGCAAAAACCTTTTATTGTACATATATACACATACACCTACGTTTTGACTGTCCTGCAGTTTACTTTAATCAGATTAATCAGTAATTTGGATAAATTGGATTGATATAAACTGTGATTTATTTTTAGACCACGTATAAACTTTTAATTTAATTAAAGATTAACAAATCAATTATAAAATCCCAGTTTGAAAATTATTCATTTCATTCCTCTCTTTTTTCCTACTCATAGGCAGTATATTAAAGTATACAATTAAATTTATAAATTCTATACACTATTAAAAAATATTTAAAAAAAACATTAATAATAATCCTCAAGAAACATTTCTAGCAGAAATAGCCCTCATCAGTAGACCCAGATCCTTGTTCACATTTGTCTTTATTATCCTAGCTTTGTATTTAATTTATCCATAGCAAGCAACCACAATTCATTTTTAAATTTGGCTTAATAGAATGCACTCATTTTTTGACAAAAGATGTGGGTTAAGTGGGCTAGCAAAAAATAACTGGTTCTTGCAGAAATACATTCTCTTTTTTTTTTCGTACGTCTTTATCCATATGTTTAAGAATAAATGCAATTTGTAATTTTTATTGTGGATAATCATGCCAAACTATCTTTTTCAAATCTAGCTCCATCATACTTTGATCTTCATATCCAATTTTCTTTTTAAGTACATATTAACAACATCTTTCTTCTTTTTTCTTTTTATTTATTTATCAATCTTTCATTATATCCTTCACAATTCTTTTAGCCCTAAAGAATACATCTAATCCAATTTTTATTTTCATCAATATTTTATTTTCACTCTTTTTCATCACTTCTTTCAATTTATATACCCATATAATTTTTTCATCCTCCTACAAACCATTACCTTCAAAAAGATCCAAATACTGTATTACTTTTTCTCCTAATCATTTAAGTTTCAGCTACTTAAAAAGGTCTATTCAACAAACTGTTTTAATTTCGATTTTTAGTGGTTCATTACCAATCATCAAAAATCTTGTTCACATATATCATTCTAATTTTGTTTTATATTTTTAAAATTATTAAAATAATTAGTTTTTTAAAAATCAAGTGATGCTTAAGCATCAGAATTGCTTGATTAAGATTAGATCCAAATACCTTTTGCTCTCAAACTTACCACTTTACTACTGCATTAAACCAAATAACTTATAATTACTTATAATCATCAGATAACCCAAAAAATAGATATCTTGTGTCTTCATTTATGATCTTTTTTTTTTAATAAAAAAAATCATTGAGATGCAGTTTTTCATACTATTATCACCTATTATATTTCCCTTCAGTATTCTAATTTATTTTTATCCTGTGTGGTTTTGTATAATGGACATGAGAACTAAAAGTTTCTGGATTAAAGACCATCCTGACACTTCTGGTATTCAAATGCCATATGACCTCCCAAGCAACAAACAATTTAATGTTCTGTATAATTTGGCACAAAAGAAATGATGAACTCAAGAACTGTATGTTTCTGGAGTGAACTCAGTTTATAACTTCTGATATCAAAGTATCAAATGACTTCCCAAATAATAAAGAATCATCTGTTAATGTCCTGTGTAATTTAGCACAATGACAGGGTGATGGGTTCAAGAGTACAGGTTTCTAGTTACAATGAACCATTTTATTGCTTTTTTATTTATCTTCTACAGCCATCATCATCACATAGCAACTTACTAAACTTCTATGTTTTTATAAATACCTTGGAATGTCCCAGTTTATTATATATATATGAACAATAGTTTTCTAACTATCAATTAATTAGAGATTCTGTTCTGGCTCAATGTACAACAAAAACTAAACTTATAACAAACATAAAGTATAAAAACGTTTTGCTTTGCTTACTAATAGATGGTAATAAATATACATGTAGTGTTGCTAATCTCAGTGTTCAGCAGGAATGTATTGTTGAATGTAACATCATCTTTGCTCTGCAGTTATTAATAACTATATAAATGACTATTATACATATATAGTTGCAAATGACGTGTTCATATGTCTAAAGTTAGATATCAATTTAACACAATTCTACATATTTTTACACTGTATAATACTAAATTAATTTTGTTAAGCATATACATATATAGATATACCTTTTTTTTATTATAGTTCCAAAACAAATGATGTTTTAGCAATAAAATTTTCTACTCGATGTGATGACTTTATGATTTTTTTCCCATTGACTTTTATTAATTTAAAATTAGGAATATTAATTTATATACATATAAAGCACATGTCTTTATTGCTTGGAAGTTCATAAAAAGTTTGAGGGCCAGACCACCAGAATCGATCGTGGGACCTCTTGATCCCAAGTTGGATACTCTACTAACTATTTCAAAATGCATGAGGTGTCTCCTTGGGCTAATGGATTAGAACATTCATTTTGGTCATTATACATATTAATCTCTAATGAAACAATACAGAATAAAGAGTAATGAGGGATGATGCAAATAAACATCAATAAATGAATATAAACACAGTCAGTGAGCAAAAAATCATCATTAACTCACACAAATAAGCTGATCTAATAACTTTTCTATATAGAAATTTACACTTATGCAATACTAGAAGGCCAACATCAATAAATTATGTCTTATTACATTCAAATACAGGTCACTCATTAACCTTATCAACAAAATCAAAACAAAGCTCCTCCATCAAGCTCTAACCCATGAACATGCTTTCTTATATCCCTAAAGTCTCCAGGAACATAAACAAAATATGCTCAAAGTCATACAGTGTCAGCTTCCATACTCCACCCTCTATAAACAAGTTAATCAACAACTCCAAAGATAAAATTCTTATTGAACATACACCCCACACTGTTTATAAGATTGCTTGCAATCAAGCTAGCTTTAATGCAGTCTATAATAGAGAATCACACACCAGTCTTGCAACAAGATTGTCCCAACATTAATATCCCTACAAAATGACTAAAATCAATTCAGAACAGAAATCCATATATCTGGAACACCAAAACACACTCAGGCATGCTTTTGAGTTTACATCAGTCATCACTGTATCAAATAAAATGACTCCAAACACAAGATAAATGAGGCATGGCACATCACCAATAACTTGAACTCCATAAATAAAAAATAAATCCTACTTCTCCCTTTTTAAAAAGTAGGTGATCTAATTCATTTGAATACATTTTACAAAAATTTACATCTTATTTATATCCACTACCCTTCTGACCACTAATCATTGTGATGGATATATCATAACCAAGATATTGAAAATATTTAGCCCAATTTAAAATATGACTACACTGAAGTTTTTTTATTTAGCATTCCTAGTGCTTAAAATTTAATTACAATTCATTTAGGAAAAGTTTATCAATTTATATAACTATCTATCTATTTTAAATATAGTTTATTACTTAATAATCAACAAATATTGTACCAATCTTGATGAATCTTACATGGCTTTCTTTCAATGGTGGGGAGGGGGGGTTATATAGGTTATAATTTTTTATAATAACTTAACAAATAAAAATGAATAGGTATATAGACTAAATGTTAAACATATAAATAATACCTGTACGCATATGTGCATTCTAATATAAAAATAAAATATTTCAATTCTTAATATTAACTTGCTTTTAAAATTATTTTTAACAATATCTTATAATGACTGGATTTAAAATCATTTTTTTCTAACTTTTTATGAATGATATAATAAAAATTCTAAGAAAATATACCTAGGATTTCTATCTTCTGGAGATTTTTAATTACATTCAAGATTTCCTCTGGTATTGCTTTTGTTGGATACTTTAAGTTTTATTAGCTGACTAATTTATTCAATAATTGTTTATTTCCAGTTATTATAATAAATTTTTCTCTTTAAAAAAGAAAACAAATTGAAGTAAAATAACTATGGTGAAATTAATTTTTCTTCGTGTTTAACACTGTTTTCTACAGTTTATAAGTATTTTCCTGATAGTGATTTTTCAATCAGTGTTTCCATACCTATGTAAAATAGACTCATGAATGTACAACATATATATGAGTAACAGTATGTTTTAATCTGTGTTTATATACATATAAAAAGTAGCATACTTGAAGCATATAAGTCTGTAGTCTCTCAAGATTATGCTTTCTTCTTAATTACTATATAGACAAGATAAATTCTGGTAATTCTCAACTTAGTTCAGCTTTTTTATAATTTCTGAATTCAGCTGAATAAATAATGTGTACTTCAGATATAGTGGACTATGAAAAATGGAGAAGACATCTTGCTTCTGGAAGTTCAAATTCAAACAACAAAGATTATGAATAACTGCCCTTCCTTCAAATCTGACTTACTACATACTCCCTAATATGAAGTAAAATGAATCCTCTATTTATAGTAGATACAGTGGAATTCATAAACAGAAGGATTAATAAAATGTCTTTTTGATAATAAAAACAAGATAATAATTAAATTATCATTGTTCTGTTTTTTTAAATTTGCCTTCTCAAAACCAAAACTAAATTTTAATTTAAAAAAAAATCCATAATCCTTTAAGTAAAACAGATTAGAATTAATTTTATAATTAAAATGCATTACAAAAAAAAAAAAAAAACATTTTTATTTTAGACAAAAAAAATTATCTTTGTTACATTAAATAAAAATACTTATTAAATTGTGACTTTTTATATAATTTGCAAAAACTTCAAAAATATCAAGAATATTATTGTTTGATCAAAATATCAACTAGTCTAGACATTGTATTATTTAATTCCCGTCTATACTTTTCCTTCTAAGTTTTAAATATATTTGCACATACACTTTATTATGTGCCATAAGACTCAATCATCTCAGTAATGATTTGATGAACCAGAAGGACTGCAATTATTTGTTTTAAAAACTGATCTAATGATTTTATGCTTGAAAGTTCATAAGAAGTTTGCATACTGAAAGTAATAGAACTAAAGACATGATCTATGGCTTTAAACTTCAGAATCTACTTCTCTACCACTATACCAATAATTTAAGGCAAACAAGGTCAAAATTTTTTTATTGTTCAATTATAATTCTGCTTTATAAAAGACTCTTTAGAGTCAATGAAACTACTTTCCTACAGATTGCTTTGCACACAAATGAAAATGAGGTATAAATTTCTTTGTGCATATTTTGGGATTTGAGATTTTAATATATATATATATATATATATATATTAAAATCTCAAATCTCAAATATATACATATTCAAATACTACATATATATATATATATATATATATATGTAGTATTTGAATACAAGTACAATGTATATACTTAAGCTTGATATTTTAACACAGACTTTTAAGCTCCGTTCAGTCATCCATTCTATCTTATATAACCAACTCACATGATCACATAATGTGAAAAAGATAAATGATCTCCAATATATGTATTTCATGCTGAATCAGCACTCATCAGTTAGTCCAAATCATTATCTCCCACACACAAATATAAGTACTAAATTTATATTAAGATAGAAAATCTTCACACTCTAATGGATAGGCTTCAATCTACTCCAATTCTCCAACTCTTCAGCCATCTATATCATTGAAAATCTGATAAAATGTTCAAAGCCCTTGTTGATTCTGATACTGTTGTCATAGCCATGTTGATTTTAAGGAGCCATGTTGATTTTAAGTATTTCTGACTTCTTTACTGAGCACTGGTTATATGTGTGTGTGTGGGAGATAATGATCTGGATCAAATAATGAGTCCTGGTTCAGTACAAAATACATATATTGGAGATCATCTGTCTTTTTCACATGTATGTGGTCATAAATGTCAGTTATATAAGATGGAGTGGATGACTGAAGAGAGCTTAAAAGTCTGTGTTCAAATCCCCACTATATAATTATAAATATATCAAATTTATTAAGCACAAACAGATAATATTGTAATAACATGAAAGCTAAAACCTTCAATAGATACACCTTAAACATGCTTATGTGACATCCAATCAGATGGAATAATGACATCACATGGAACTCTCAATTCTCAAACACAAGTCAGAACTATCAGAAAAAGAAGGGTCCCATCTTTTTCTGATAGTTCTGAATTGTGTTTGAGAACTGAGAGTTCCATGTGATGTCATTATTCCATCTGACTGGCTGTCATGCAAGCATGTTTAAGGCATATCTGTTGAAGGTTTTAGTTTTCACTATATAAATAGTAACAGAATAAAACAATCAAGAATGGATGGGAAGAATGTCCTTAGTTTTGAAAGCCATTTGTAACAAAATGAAAATGATAAGAATAAGAAATAAAAACTTTAATACAATCTGCAAACTTAAAACACAAATTGTAACTGGTAAAGCAATTGATCAGTAATTATGACTAAATAAAATGAAAATAATGCTAATAAAAATGAGAATAAAGACAATAACAAAGCATTATCTCAAAATAGTAACATGCCCTTATTAAATATACCAATTGTAATGTAATGAAATACTTAATAATAGTAAAAGACTTTGTTGTCTTACAAATTTATGTACTCTAATCTATCTTTAATAAATATATAAATTTTTCTCTTTTAAAACCCTATAAATTCAAAACATCAAATTGTAATAAAAATAAAATGTCTCATTAGTAAACTATAATAAAACACAATACACAAGGTCAATTAATCTAGCATATCTCATCACTTTCATCAACTTATAATAATATAAAATATAATTAACCTTTTAAATAATCTTAAAATTTGCAATATCCAATCATAGCAACATGATTTTTATTTGATAATTATACAAATAATATTAACAAATCACAATAAATTATCTTTCAAATTAATAAAGCTAAGTTGCGCAACTTTAAATTATAAATACCCTAATATGTTTAATATTACAAATAATTATTATAATCAAATGTCAATATCAAAGCTTAGTATTTAAATTAAATTTATGATCTATATCAATGAGATTTAAATTTAATCAAATTAAATCATTCTATTTAATGGGATTCAAATATCAAATTCAATATATGATATTATCAGTTTTACAATATAATAAGATTATCATCTTTATAACTAACCTGCTATAACATTCACCCAATAAATAATAGTTTAAAAGAATATCCATGCAATCAATTATAATTATCTTTATTTGTATTAGATAATTAATATATTTGTACTTTATAAACTATCAAAATAGCTTAGATATAAAAATTTTATCCAAAATAATTATTGCATATAATTAACAAAATAATTATAATGATCTTTTAATTACTTATTAAATATTTAACAATACCAAACCATTTAATTTGTTACTATGTAAAAGTGTATACCTGATTTAAAAACTAATATATTGAATTTACCATAAAGAAAATACTATGTAATTGCACAAACACTTACCAATCCCATTGTTTAGTTCTTTGGATTGTTTTATAACTATTTGTTATAAACTATATTAGTATAAGTCAATATATGGCTATTATCAATCAACATATTGTTAACCAATAGCTTTGCATTATTTATTGAATGACAACTAAAACAAGTTTATTCGTTTTAAATAAATTGAAAATCTATTAACAATAAATATAAAAATGAATGACAAATAGGCAATAAGAATTTGAAACATATTCACTAATTAAATCAATCAATCAATCAATAGTAGTCTGTCCAATAGACAGGACCAGAGAGTAGTCACTACATCAGTTCATCCATTTTTCCATTCCATTCTCTTCCTTGCCCACTTCCTCAATTCCACATAACCCCTTCCATCTCTTATATCATCCAATAATGTCAATCTCTTCCGTCCTTTCTTTTTATTTCCACTCACCATTCCTTCCAAAACATCTTTCATTAAACTATAATCTTTTCTTAGTATATGTCCAATCCAGTTTCTCTTTCTCTCTTTGATACTTTCAATCAATCTTCTTTCCTCATTAACTCTTTTCAAAACTTCTTCATTTATTATTTTATTCACCCAACTGATTTTTTCCATTTTTCTCCATGTCCACATCTCAAAAGCTTCCAGTCGTTTCTTAATTCTATTACTCAATGTCCATGTCTCACAACCATATATTAATACACTCCACACATAACATTTAATTAATATTAATAATCTAGATTTTTTTTGTCTCATGTGTCATAGCATCAGTCAGGAAGTAACCCGCTAACCTGGGACAACTGCTTGTAAAGCAGCCGTCGCTGACCTCTCGACCGCCAATGCTTGACAATTCACCTATATAATGTTTAATACGTAATATATATTTCTGAGAGATGAAAAAAAAATGTTATTGCACTTATACACTTTGAAATAGTTAATGACATTTTTTTAATATTCATAAAAAAAAATTAATTAAAAATTAAATGTAATAATTATAAGCTTACTTATTTGTTCACTTTACTTTACAAATAAAATACCAATGAATAATTACTACAATATAGTTCTTTTAGGTTTTCAATACTTATAAAATGTGTATTTATACTAATCTGCAATTAAAAAATAAAGAGAATAATATAACGAATAAGAGAACGGTATTTTAAATGAAAATTCTGCTTGCTAAAATGTAAGATATAAATATAGATTAATTTTAACTTCTTTTTATTTCACTTATATATAAGACAAACAATTATTTAATTTAAGATATATAAGACAAACAATTATTTAATTTAAGATGTAGCAATCAATTATAATTGTAAGCATCATATAATTAAATACATAAAAGAAAATATGCATATTAACATATGACCTGATTATGATCACCATCCTTCTGTCTAGTATTTTAAAGTAACAATAGTTTTTATGTCTATTCCATACGCTATAATTTAATGATGCTTATTAATCCAATCAAAGTAAAATATTCTAAAAAGTCATCCAAAATAATGCATCTTTTGTTTATTCCAATATTTTTCAAGTATTAAATTTTATCCTTCATTTTGTAAATATTTAACATAACAGATGCCAATCTCCATTTATGATGAAAATTTTATATAAATAACATGATTTAAATTCTGAGTTCAAACACTTCATCAGTGTTATAAAATTATATCTGCAGATGATAATTCTTATATAGAATATTATGTTGTTAGCTTTTATATTCGATTAATGAACATTTTTTTTACCATACAATTTTTTTTTTTTTAAGTAGGGAAATTTTAAGATGACTTTGAATGCAATAAATTACTTTCTCATGTTTTTAACAAATTCTCGGTAATCCTGTCCAGTTTTTCTAGACAAATATAATTCTTTTTGCTCCATCATTTTTATAATAGTTTTAATATATATATATGAAAGAGCTTAGATTTGCATTTATGAAAATCAGAATAGCAGAGAGCTAATTCGAATCATTCAGTCCCTTTTACAATCTTGCATAATTGATGTACATTTTTTATTTACTTTTATACTGAAATTACTCTGCATTCCACATTTAAAATCACTTTTATAACAATAATAATAAAATGAAAAAAAAATATTTTCATAACCCATATAATAAATAATATTCACATTGTAAAATACAAATAATATTCTTTTAATTCAATACAAACTAAAACAATATACACCACATTCTCACTATATTGCATTGGAAATATATATATCTTCCCAATATAATATTATATACATACATCATATAAACATAACAAACATTCAAAACATTATATATTTGTATGTATTGTTTATAATCTATTATTTATAATTGCAATAACCAAAATACATATAATAAAAATAATAATAATAATTGGTATTAATGAGTTTTCAGGAATACCAAGATGGCAGCCTGTATTTTTGATAAATATACAATTTCAAGGGCTTACTAAAAAGGCAACCCATATTTCATTAACAATCTTCCGATATTTATAAAATTAATGTTACATTTTTAAAAAAGGAATAAATTCTGATGAATTTCATTAACAATATTAATTCCAATTTTGATTTTTACTCCTCCCAAAAACAATTATAAAATAAGTGGAAAGTCTTCAATCTCCTGAAGTTGTGTTTGTTTTGTTAAATTAAAAAATAAAGTAATAAATTTCGACAATCTTTATTTCAATTTTTTTATTTATTTCCTGAAAATGGGTTAGTTACATTTACAAAAAATGAGTGAAGGACCTACAATCTCCTGAAAATGTATTAATTACATTTACAAAAAATGAATGATGGGCCTACAATCTCCCAAAGATGTCTTACATTTATAAAAAGTGAACCAAAAAAATAATAATAATATAAAACCAATATTTACAGTTTATTCATTTCATCAGTGCAATCCCTAATGGCTTTCAAAATTGATACAAATGTTCCAAGGCTCTACAATCTACCAAAGATCTTATTTGTTAAATTAAAAAAATTTAAAATTTCAAAAAAATAATAAAGTCCGATGAATTTCATATAAATTCTGATAAATTTTATGAAAAATGAAAACAACAAGATGCTCCTAACATTGTTTCAACTTTTGTTTCCATATAGTTTGTTTTGGCCACAGGTTGTTTTTTTTTAAACTGTGATAATGATCAAAATTTGGGACCTTTCTGTCACAGAACAGGATGCAGTGGAGTATTTCCAAAGACATGGAATTCTACTCTCTAGAAAAGTGATATGAAAATAAAAACCATCAGTGAACCGCTTGAGAATACCTGTATTTCTATTTAGCAGAATTTATGTGGCATCAACTGCAACAACAACAATATTCATTTGTAGCAATTTTGGAAATCACTAGGAATTGCATGCTTCTGACATGAATAAGCTGTAATTATTGTGTATGTATATATATTGTTTCATTGTTTATAAATGTAACTTGGGAGGTTGTAGGCCTTCCACTCATTTTTTATAAATGTAACTAACACATCTACAGGAGATTGCAGACCCTCCACTAATTTTTTGTAAATGTAACTAAATCATCTTTGGAAAGGTAAATAAAAAAATTGAAATAAAGATTGTCAATTAAATTTGAATTTATTCATTTTTATTAAGTTTAACATTAATTTTGTAAACATCGGAAGATTGTTAATGAAATACGGGCTGCCATCTTGGTAAGCCTCAAAACTGTATATTATCAAAAATATAGGCAGGAAGTATACAATTTTCTTTTAATCATATGTTCTGCTAAATATAAAATTTTGGCCATAAACTAATAAATGACTTGCATAAAAAAATAGTTGTTTATGCTTTTCAAATGCATAAATTTTTTTAGGTCCTTGTGGGTTTTCAAGTAAACCAAGATAACAGTCTGTATTTTGGACAAATTTATAGTTTGGGGAGCCTCCAAATGCCTACTAGAAAAAATTATATTTAATAATTGCATTTTATTTTTTATTACTGTAATTTTAAAAAGAAATTATTGTGGAAAAATTAATTACAATGTTTCAGTTCTTTTCATTTTTTTTTAATTAAGTTATTAATAGAAAAATAAAAAAATTTAAAAATACTATATTTACACTTTATTCATGTTAGTGGCATGCAAACATGTTGTGACCATTAACACACATTTTTCAGGAGAGCATAATCCCATGTAGTGGGAAATAGTCCACTGCATCAATTTCTGTATGACAATTTACCAAAAAAACTGTTGACAAAAAGAAATACTAAACTGAATCAAAATATGACAATATTAAGAGCTTCTCATTATTTCCCATGTTATAAAATAAGTAAAAGAAAAAATTGAAATTTATCAAAATTTATTTCTTTTTTAAATTTAACAATTGATTTATTAATTTCATTTTAATTTAACAACTATCATATCTTCAGTAGATTATCGGCCCTTGAAATTGTACATTTATCAAAAATATGTGGCGCCATCTTGATTTACTTGAAAACTCATAAGTACCAAAGATAGTTTTAATGCTAAAAAACAATTAAGCAGATATTTGAATTAAAAATTGTAAGAAAAATGAACGAAAACAAGAAAAATCTAAAAATATTATGTGCATACATGTTTTAATTTGGCCAATTTTTTCCACATTTTTTTGCCATTTGCATTTACTATGGGATATTGGATTTGTAGCATTTGTTCAGTAACATACCCTACTGTATTTGTATATTAATGGTAAATTGGATAAAACAGATAATAACATCCCTCCCCAGATAGACTTTAAATTTTTGCTTTAAGTGGCCCCAAAACTAGTTCTCTTTATCCTAATTTTCTTATAGATATTTAATTATATTTTTTATACATATGTAATCACACATTTATTCTCAACTAAAGTTAAGTGAAATCTAACAATTTCTAACCTTATAAAAATAATTAATAATTATTTGCATATATATTGTAAGGCGAATAAATGTTGGCTGCAGAAAGGAGATTGCTGTTAACTGAAAGGAAGGAGACTCTTTGATTCCTCTTAGTGGTCTTCAAGGAACCGAGCAGAGCAAATTTCCTAATCCCCACTCCATAGATTCTTGACATTGTAGCTGTTATTACTATGTGATTATTTATATAATATAAAAACAGTTAATGGGCTGCTTGTCAACATGCATTGGCCAGCATGGTGAGTTATTGGCTTTTTACTTCTGAGTTTAAAATCAAGAAACATTGTGGTATTTCTTCTCAGTAGTCTGATAGCTCTTACTAAAATCAATTCAATTTTCTTGAAGGCAAAATGAACATGTGTGCAAATGAAATATATATAAAACCAAAACTGCTTAACACTATACTAGTAATAAATAAAATGCAAAACCATAAAACAATACAATACTAGATAAAATCCAAAATTTTTACCAAAATCTTTACACGATCATGGTTTCATCTAGTACAAATAGACCTTCTCAAATGAAAATCAAACTAAAGGAACAAACAAATATATACAAACAAACAAACCTTCCCATAATTCATTTCAAACACCATCTTCCCTTAATATCAAAAGATGTCTTCAATTTTTTGAATATTATCAATCTTATGAAGATATCTTTTGATATTAAGGGAAGGTGGTGTTTGAAATGAATTATGAAATGGTTTGTTTGTTTGTATGTATATGTTTGTTCCTTTAGTGTGATTTTCACTTGAGAAGGTCTATTTGTAGTAGATGAAACCATGGTCGTGTAAGAAGTTTGGTAAAAATTTTGGATTTTATCTAGTATTGTATTGTTTTATGGTTTTGCATTTTATATATATTTACAATCATGACAGATAAAAATAAATCATGATCTTTAATCCCAGAATGCTTTAATGTTACCAGTCAAGACAACAGTTGGTGGCAGAAGGCTGAGAGTGCTAAGAATATCCTGATTGCAGGCACAGGTTGCCATTTGTTTTGACAACATTTTAATTAGATAGTTGTAACTGCAGATAACTTTCAAGTGAACAAAGATTGCAAGAATTGAAAGAAGAATTTGCTCATATTAAATGGTACCCTATTGAACTTTGTGAAGTTAGAAAAAAAGGTGAAGAGATAATTGATTTAAAATGTGGACATGTACTGTACTACAAAAAAACAAACATTGGATGTATGAGTGGAGTAGGAATCATTATAAATAAAAAGTGGAGGAACAACATTGTGGAGAATTATGGTGTATCAGACAGAATGGTAAGATTAATTATTCAACTTAATAGAAGATATCAAATGCAGGTAATTCAGGTTTATGCCTCAACAAGTTTTCATTGTGTTGATGAAGTAGAGGATTTTTATATGAATGTACAAAATGCTTTTGATCAAACAAAACAACATTTTAAAATTGTTATGGGAGAGTTTAATGCTAGAATTGGTAGACAATTATAAGAATAATGTACTATAAGAAAATTTTCTTATGGAGATAGAAATGAGAAATCATAGACTTTTGGAGTTTGCAGAAAAAGAAAAAACTTTATATTATGAATTTTTTTTTTTTTGAGAAAAATAGCATATGGGAATGGATATGGAAGTATCAAAATGAAGGTACAGCAGAGCTAGATTATGTTTTGTCTAACAGAAAATATGTATTTCAAGATTGTAATGATTTTAATACATTCAACACAGGAAGTGATCATCAATTAGTGAGATGTTTGATACATGTAAATGCAAAACTAGAGAAACAAAAATTGTTAAGAAAAACAATATTCACAGTTGATATTTCTAATCTTCAGAAACATTCCAATGAATTTAAATTAGAACTTGCAAATCGTTTTCAAATATTAACAGATTTTGAACATGATTCAGATTTGAACGAACTTAATAGGAAAATAATGGATACAATTTTAAAAACTGTAACAAAGATCAGTCGTAGATAAAAGCAGCAATTGACCAATAAAATTTCTAATGAGGCTAGAAAATTTATGAAAAAAGGAAGGAATATGAAGATATATAAAAATGATGCATTAAGAAGGTTGAATATCTCAAATTTTATAAAAGGTGTGAAAAAGAGTTGATGTGAATTAGCAAGAAAAGCTATGAAAGAAAATAAAAGTGTTAAGCATGTAAAACAACATTTTGGTATTCATAGGAAAGTTATTTCTGCAATGAAAAAAAATGAAAGAATTATTATTAAAAAGAAAGATGACATCATGAAATGTGTAGTTCTATCAAGAATTATATAACAATAAAGAAAAAAGAAAAGTACCTCCTACTGTATCTTCTAAATTGCTCAGGATTTTAAATAAAAAAGTGAAACATGCAATTAAATTTATAAAGAATGAAAAAGCTCCAGGTATGGAACTATAATCAATATCTTAAAAGAAACAGGTGAAGAAAGAAAAAAAATTTTGGCAAAGTTATATACCAAATGTTTAAATGATAAAGATATATCAGATGATTAGGAAAATGCAGTATTAATATTAATTTTTAAATTGGTGATAAAGAAGATATTAGAAATTACAGACCTATCAGGCTTTTATCAGTTTTATACAAAATTTTAACAAAAATAAGTACAACTCATCTATAGCAAACTTTGGATTTTAATCAATGAAAAGAACAAGCTGGATTTAAAAGAGTTTTATTCAGTGTATTATAACCAAGTACTGAGAGAAGTTATAGAAATGACCAATTAATATGAGTTGACATTACATTTTGGATTTGTAGATTGTGAAAAGGCATTTGATTATGTAAACATTTTTTCAGTGTTTAATGCATTGAATCATCAAGGTATAGACCCAGAATATTTATCAAAATGTAACAGCAACAATTACATTACATAATGATACTATGAAAGTTAACATTGAGAAGGGTATAGAATAGGATGATTCCATATCTCCAAAACTTTTTATAGCAGCTTTGCAAGAAGTATTTTGTGGATTTAAATGGAAAGCTAAGGAAATAAAAGTAAATGGTGATTATTTAAGTCATCCCAATTTTGCAGATAATGCTTTAGAGCTTCAGCAAATGTTGCAAGAGTTATTAGATGAAAATAAAAAAACTAGGATTAAAGGTGAATGGTAAAAAGACTAAAGTAACATTCAATGGATTTTCTCAAAATAAGAACATAAAGATTGATAAAGATGAGTTAGAAAAAGTTAACAATTACAAATATCTTTGTTAGATTATTACTACAGAAGGAAACATAATAGATGAAATTAATCATAGAATTAAACTTGGTTTGAATGTGTTTGATAAAAATAACAGAAAAGAAATACAGAAACAGTCCAATCAACAAAGTATGAAAAGATATATACTAGGAGTAAGAAATGATCAAAGATAAAATACATGGATGATAATACAAAGAGATGTTACAGATATCATTGAAAACATTGAAGACTAGAGTTTGGGCTGGACATATTGCTAGAAGAATAATAATAGGATTCCAAGAAATTGGAAAAAACCTAGAAAGAGACCACAGGAGATGGATGGATGAAATAAGGAAGTGTGCTGGATTATGTAAGAGAAGAGAGGTTAGAAATTCAGAGAAGATAGATTGAGCTCAGAGAGACCTTCATCCTGCAGTGCATCAATAATGGTTGAAAATAATGCTACCGATGATGATTGTTATGAATAAGGTTTAAAAATAAATTTGTGCAACAGACTATGTCAGAGTCATCTATTGTAAACTTGAGTAATTAATTGACACTGATGAAAGCAACTAAGTGAAAATTAGTCTAGGGATGAAGATTATAATTCTCATTTAACTATTTTGAAGTAAATGATTATTCTAGAGTAAATAGAGTGAAATACAATTCTTAAAAGTATATATAAATACAAGCAGAAAAAGTCATGATAATTTGTTGATTAGATAGATAGGTAGGTAGGTAGGTAGGTAGGTAGGTAGGTAGGTAGGTAGGTAGGTAGGTAGGTAGATAGATAGATAGATAGATAGATAGATAGATAGATGGATAGATAGATAGATAGATAGATAGATAGATAGATAGATAGATAGATAGATAGATAGATAGATAGATAGATGGATGGATGGATGGATGGATGGATGGATGGATGGATGGATGGATGGATGGATGGATGGATGGATGGATGGATGGATGGATAGATAGATAGATAGATAGATAGATAGATAGATAGATAGATAGATAGATAGATAGATAGATAGATAGATAGATAGATAGATAGATAGATGGGTAAATTAGCTGGGTAGGTGGGTAGATGGAATAAGTGAATGGATGAATAGGTACGTAAATAGATAAATAGATAGGTAGGTGAATGGATAGAAAAATATATAAATGCCTACAAATAGATAGAGATTTAGAGGCATTTATCTAGATATCTATTCATTCATCTACTTATCTATTTACCTATTCACCTACCTATTCATTTACCCATTTACCCACCCACTTATCCGCCCACTTTATTCATTTATCTATCTATATATAACCAACGAATTATCACGACGTAAATAAATAATAGATAGGTAGAAAGATAAATAGATAGAAATGTAGTCGGATAGAAAGATTGATGAACTGATAGATTGATATAGAAATAGATGGATAGGTAGGTAGACAAACATATATATATGCAGACAGACAGACGGATAAATAGATAGATGAATATAGTATAGGCGAGTTTTTACTTTCCAAAAATTAACTAAAAGGAAACTTATTTTTCAATATAGCTTAAATTAAACATAGACGCACATAAAAAATAAAAATAGTACCGCATTCTTAAATTCAAAGAATTAGTTGCAAATCCCCAGTGAACTTTCTTCTTTTTGGTTATTGTTTTTTGTTGTTGCTATTGTTTTCCAGATGGTTGAAAAATTAATCACCCCCTCCCGTCTAAAAAAAAAAAAAAGAATTAGTATCATTTTAATGAGGTATTTTGAGCTACTGAGTAGAAATAAGCTATAAGCAATTAGTCTGTTGAATATGTCAACCATAAAGAAAAACATTATTGAAATACGATATAACCTTCATTTCTGAGAGAGTATCATATACCTATAAATATATCAAACTCATATTCTGCATTACTGTTTAAACTAGGCATTAAAAAGAAATAAAAGTATGAAAACAACATATATATATATAACATTGTTCATTAGAATGAATCTAATAATATATTATTCCAATATATATACATTATTGCAACAATTAATACCTATCAATTTAAAACCTAAAAAAAAAATTAGATAAAAACTAACAAATAATAGAAGTTTTAATGAAAATGTTGAAATTAATTTAAAAGAGGTGTTGTTGTTGTTTCAAAGTAACCTTTATTAAGTTACTATATCAAATTTTATAGGCCCAAATGTGCAGAGACCACATTCTGTCACCTGCGGCAGTGGGTCAAAGAGATTACAATGGTACACTGATATTATATAATTGGGCAGGGGTTCAAAGCAGTCCAATCACCTTACACAATAAATTAGGTGTTACAAGCATCTAAAAAAAAATTACTGAGTTCAAGCATCAAGGTAAACACAAAAAAGAGAAGAAAAAAGGACATACATTAACTTAGATCAAAGGACAGTCAATCAATGGGATGCTTCCATTCATTTGAGGCAAAATCTATGCAGGAGAAACCACTCTCAACTTGACTGACAAATCCCCAAACTTCTCCCCTCAGACCCCATCCATGCCCAGACCAGACAGAACTTTACTTAGCAAGAACACAGACCCATTCCTTAGAGAAGATTAATCCACATCTCCCCCTCCCCATAAGTGGGTTAGATTTATCTGGGGTTCCATTGGTTTGAACACTAACCAAATCAAAGAGGGCTGCAAGAACCATGTCTGGTCATCCCCTTTCTAGGTGTGGCAATGATCGCCATCCACCCCCCACAGATCAACGCACTCCTCATGACCGTCGCTTCCACCCCTGAGACCGAGGATTCAGGCAAAAACCTATGATTACCAATTCAACAGTCCAAATGGGCCGGGACCAATTCGGTCTACCTGGCCAAAAATATACTGTTAACCAAGAAAACATAAAAACAAAAAAAGGAAAAAGAACACAAGTCAACATCATTCTTATTTTATAAGACTCAAACATTCGGATAAAGCTTAAAAATGAAAGATAAGTCCAATTTAAGAAGAAAAAACAGTTGCAAATAAAGCATATCTTTTTCTGATTTGAGTAATCTTAATGATTCAGTAAAAAGTTTTAATAGAAATCACATATTGAATATTGGCAACCGCTCCGTGAATATGGCTACTTTATTTCTGAGAAAAAAAGAGAAGAACAATAAATAAATGCAAGAAGTCATAGATAAATTTTGTAAAGATTATACAATCCATATACATCACATCCCAGTTCTTTATTCTGGTTATTTAAATATTGGTGTCCTTTTTAACACAGCAAAGGCATTAGAACATTTAAATTAAGGATTGCATCATAATAATCTGAAACTATAGATTTGTTACCACCACATCCAGAAAAAGAAGAAACATTCCAGTTAGACATGATTTTGCCATAAATATTTTCATATTGTTATAATGCATCATTAATTTAAATTGTCTAATGCTGTTGCTGTGTTAAAAATGATTCCATTTCTTAATTCCCTACAATATATTTGTTTGAAGAACAACCATATATATAATTAATTTAATTGAAGTAATTATATAAATGTATTGAAATAATAATGTATATTTTAACTTATTAAATACAGCAGCACATTTTGAATTTAGGGTGCATTTCTACACATAAGTCTGTTTTCTGCCTAAAATTTATACTCTTAACTTGATAACCATTTGAACTAAAAGTTCTGGAAGATTTTTCCTATCTTGGGTTTTTATGATTTTTTTGAACCCTAATTATTATTTAAAACATTAAAAACATTATGTGGAGTATTCTTTGAGTTGTCAAGAATATTATAATCATCAGCATATAATATTTCCCAAATTTCTTGTAAATCTATAACATTTCTTGATTCAAATTAAAATTTCTACTATCAAGCCTCTAAAAATTTTCCAAAGATCATTACCATAATAACACAATACAAAGATACAATTAGTTGACATTCCAATTCAACATACATTTTCATTTTAAATGCCTCTATCATATTTTCAAAACTTTTTTTGTAGTAAGGTCATATAAAATGTGGTCTCTGGCAATGATAGAATCAAACTGTAATCTCTGCATCTTTAGCTCTCAAGGTTATTACTCTATCATTTCACTAAATTGTGCCAATATATCATGCCTGTGAACAACCAGTTGCATTTAATAGTGCACTGCCCAAACTTCCTGAACAAGTCTAGGCAAAAGTATTTGCTCTATGGATTGTTCTTGCATATCTCGTCTTGGATTTTTAAAAACCATGATTATCTTAGCAACTAACTACTCATCTATTGGAAATAATTTATTCAATAAATTCATTGTACTTTTATCAATGTGGATATCAGTGTTATTCATGACAACTGTGGTTTTTTTTCTTTTACTTTTGTTAATTGAAACAATATAATCTATCATAAAAATCTATTTGCACAATTTTAGAAATTTTATACCATTAACCTGCAGCCTTTTTATTTTTAAGATTATAAAAGATTCTTTTAATCTGATCAAACTGATTATTTCAGCCCAAAATTAAATGAATGTGTAGTTTATGATAGTAACAGAATGGTAGATTCTGGAATTCAAGCTACATGGATTGTCATTTCTGGTGTGTAAACTTCTTGTAAACTTCCAACCAATATACAATTTGCTTATTTTTTAGTGAATTGATAGATGAATACATCAGTAAATGCAGTTATTTGAATTTTTGCACGATTATCTAAAATATGATTAAAATAGTCCACGTGTTTAAAATATCATAAAAACGAGACATCCATTGATTTATTAGACCATACTGGTTTTCAAACCTATATGATATTTTCAATAAATAAAAAAAGGTGAGATTTAATGTGGCCATGTAATCAAATGACAATATGTTTTTTGCAGCTTTAATTCATCAAATAAAAGAGTTAATATCAAAGAGGCAAATATCTAACTGCATAACATTTAAAAAAGTGTTCAATAATGCAAAAAAATATTCAACACTACTCCTTCATAAACAATAAAAAATTAACAGAATTTGAAAATAATAATGATGTATATTTCAAGATATCAGACTAGTATTTAAAATGCTTATACTAACCCACTCCTTCAAAGATGATACTAAAACGTATTGAAGTTATTGTACATAATAACTTCAATATGAAATTCTAGGTAAAATAACAGTTATGCTTAATGAAACAAAATCCAAAGTACAGTCAGAAAAGAAAAATATCTAAAGCATTCACAGAACTGAATAATTGATTAGAAAATTGCTTAATGTATCCATGCATATTTAGAAGATAATGATGAACAGAATAGTCTATTAAAAACAAGTCTAGAATTATATATAGTAAAACTAAAATCCTTAGCTGTGGTAATATGTTGGACTATTTTGATCATCTATCATTAAATGTTGAATGCCTAGAAAATTTTAAATTTTATTTAAATCTTTCAACTATAAACAACTGTTAGTAATAATGCAATAGATAACACAGTATATTGAGTGATATTATTCTCCCTTCTTCTATTTGTGTGTATTACGAACAATTATTTGTATTTGAAAAGGATAAATAAATTTTAAAATTTTCTAGACTTTCAGCATTTAATGGTACATAATGGAAATAGTCAACATATTATGACATCTAATATACCATCATTACTAACTTCTGGACAAATAGAATTTTTACATTTTCTAAATAATCTTCTTAGACTATTATTTTAGTTCAAAAAAATATTTTATAAAAACTCAATATGAGATTGTCAATAGACATGTTTAATGGATTCAGATAAAGAAAATTTACTATGTTATGAAGAAAGCTAATCCAAATAGTATTCATATCATTGACTGAAACATATGTAAGTAAATCAAGTAATGTTTAAATACCAAAGTGATAGGTTTAAGAATTCTCTTCATTCTATAGGTTTTGGAGTTCTTTTTACTCTATAGTTTTGATTATCCTCAGCTGGGACTCAATTCAGGAATTTTTAGCTATTTAATCTGGCACTTTTACCACAATGCTAAACTGTGCAGCTTTTAATAATAACTCCAGAGAAGCAAATTGCTGAATTTGCTGAAATAATATTATTTCACCCTAAAACATCCTGAATTAATAAATAATGGAAACTATATATTATATGAAATTGTATTCAGTTATTCACCATTAATTATAAGTTTAAAAGAATTGGAACTATTGCACTTCTAATGCACTAGATGGCACTGAAAACTATATTAAATGACTCCAGCTTGATAACCAATACATAGAAGATATAAATTTGAATTGCTATCTATCATGATTTATACAACATTGAGAAAATATATTTTTTAATTTCAATGAGATTATATTTGGAACATAGACTGTGATAATAAAATTATGAATAATGAAAAGCTAATATTAATGAGGACAAAAACCAAGTGACATCTAGAATAAACTTGAGTAGTCAGTGATTAAAGATGCATATAAAATTCCTATCCTTAGAATTTAATAATCCCTATCCTCAGACTAGCTTTTGGCTTTTGTCTTTATCAAAAAGGCCTGGAAGAAATGTAGACATAAACATTAGAGTTTTTATATTCATTTGGTAATCGTTAATTATTCAAGCTTACCCTAGATGGCGATAAAGTAGAGACTACTTATGTCGAAATATTTATCATTTATATTTTATTTTAATAATTTTGATCATAAATTTTAATGAAATATTGCATTTATATTATAAAATGTAGAATGTGAACAATTAAAATTTTATTATCTATAATTTTATTAATTTTTTAATTTTAAACAGACGGAGAATTTGTTATTTGCAAAGGGAGAAGTTATTTTTGTAAAGCATAGAATTTTTACAGAAGTGAAGAATAAATAGTTTCTGTTTAATCAAGATGTTTAAGAATCTTTTAAAATTAAAAAAAAAAAAAGACTTAAAAATAGAAATGATAGTTATTCTTTGGCATTCGAAAGAAGCTTTATGGCAATTTTATACTTAGCGTCAAGTTTGAAACACAAACAAATGTAGCCATCACAAAAGTGCTACTGGATAGGATCAGTCAATATAGGGGGGGAATTCTGCAAAATATGCCATACATATATTGCCTGTTTACTTTAAGTTCTATGCCCAGAGACAAATAGTGGTTTGGGTCATTTAGAATAATAGATTCTAGAGCTCCAATTCGTTCATTTTTAGAGTTCTCCATCAATAAACCATTCAATTTATTTTTATTATCAAGTAGATAGGTAATTAAGCATCAAGATATTGAAATCATGTAATGTTACTTGATCATCATCAGTGATAGTTGGTACTAAACTAACATCCTTTAAATAATTTAGACACAATTTATTCTAGCATTTCAATATTAGAGTTTTATTATAAATTTTAATAAGTCATTATATCATTAAAGAACAGGTATGAAAAAAACAAACAGAGTATATATATAAAAATAATCAAATGATTTATTGCTTGGGAGTTCATAAGAAATTTGAGTAGAGAAAGTGGGCAGAACTGGGCTGTGATCCATGGACCTTGAGCCCCAGAGTCCACTACTCTACCACTGCACCAAACCATTAGAGAAGCTAATGAGTGATGTGACAGTAAATACTGTCAAGATGTGAAGAACCTGACATTGAATTCAATTATATAAAAAATAACATGACATTTAAAAAAAAAAGAATTGATATTATAATAAAATAATCAAAATTTATTATTTTATTATATTATTTACTGTTGGTATATACAATGAGTCCTCTGCATCCATACACACACTATTTACATTTTTACTTAGCAATCTGAAAAAAAATTGAATTCATAAATGTCACATACATACTCATCTGTATGACTACCATTATGAACCATTTCTCGGTCATTTCTTTTTTTGTATAATCAATTGTGTGGTTGCTATATCATTTTTACTGTACTATCTTTTTCATAACTCCATTATTTTATTTTTTTGTTAATTATTTTTGTTGATTAAATTACTAAACATCACATGATCACTATTTCTTATGCTTAGACAAGCTATTAACACAAAGGCAAAACTCTCCATACAGTAGTGCTAACCATTGCAATCCAGAGTAATCTATAAATGCAAGAAAGTTTGTATATGCAATTCCTATCTAGAACCTGCATGTCCAATGTCTCCAGACTAGTTGCTAGCTTGCGGCTTTCATCGGAGAGGAACCTTAGATCTGAGAGCACTGCAACTAGATTTTTAGAATCCCAATGCAACCCTACAGCAGTCATCTTTTACTTTTTTAGTTAATTATAACTGATTTCAAATCTATATGACTACAAGTGAATGAGCTTGGATTGAGAACATTATTGTGTTTTCATTTTAAACTCATATCTCTATAGTTAACTAAAAAAAATAAAAGATGACTGCTGGAGAGTTGCTTTAGATCTTAAGATCTAGATGCAGTGCTCTCGGATCCAAGCCTCCTCACTAATGAAAACCACAATCTAGAAACTAGTCTGGGGATATTGAATGAGTAAGCACTAAATAGAGATTTTATGCACAAACCTTTTGGCATCCATTGATTGCTTTGGCTTGCACTAGGTGGCACTACTACATGGAGGGTTTTGTCTCCATTTTTGTTAATATATATCTGTGTATATTTTAAAAATGAAATTTCATTTTAGAGGTGTGTATATATGTTAAGTATATATATACAGTTATTTATTATACATGGTCTTAAGTATCAACAGGAAAGCTTCCAAACAAATGATAGAGGATATGGACACTATGTCATATTATAAGCTTCCAGTCTAAGGAAATCTTAAGTGACCTAGGTCAGAAGATAGAAATTTTTTAATCATTAAAAAGATAAAAAGGAAAAATATCTACATATTTCATCTAATTACCATGTTTTGCAAATACAATGTTAAAGGTATATTACTTTTATATATATATCAGAGAAATTTGAAGAAAAAAAAGGTAAATGTTTTAATAAAAAAATTTTTTTTAAAGTCTTAATTAAGACTTATTAAAAAAATTAAATTAAAAAAACAGAACAATCTTAATATTTTTTATTTTTTTGAAAAACAAAAATATAAGAATTAAAATATTTTCTTATTAAGTAAAGAAAAAAAAAGATTCCTGGTTTAAGACTACAGCTGCTATCTGGTGAGATAAAAGTTCCTGGTTTAACAGCTGAAGCTATTAATTGGAGAGAAAACTTTCATAGTTCACAGATAAAGCTTCTAACTAGTAAGAAAAAAGTTCCTGGTTCAGAATTAAAGCTATTAATTAGTGAGGTTAAAATGCTTGATTTAAGCTAAAATTGTTAACTAGTGAGTTCTTGATTCAATACATGACTTAATAAGGATTCTTTCTAAATAAATTTTATTAGTACAAAATAACAATCCTATTAATGGGATTGATAGATATAGACAGGATATTATTGAAAAGCGTGTTTAAGAAAGGTAAAATGAAAAATTGATATCTGAGTAAAGTATATGATGGGATGCTTATATGGTTGAAACATAATTTGAAATGCCCTATTGATAAACTGCTATTAAATGAAGCATAGAATTTAAAAAAAAATAAAATAAAATGTTTGTTTAAAAAAAAGTATTAAAAAAGTATTTTTATATTAATAGAATTGAGAATATATAAAAAATTGGCACAGAACTTTATAGAAGGATTGGTAAAAATGGACAGGAAATAATAAATGGATCTAAATTGAAAGATTTTGTAATATCATGGGAAAAATTACATTAGATAATGAATTAAAATTTTTATGAAATATCAAACAAAATAGAGATAGTTGCAAATGAGTATTTATTTAGAATACGAATAATAAAAATACTTTAGAAAATTCAAAAGAAAAAAAATGTAGCAAATATAGAGGCTATTAAGAAATAAATAGAAGGGTAAACATTAAATGAAGTAACTATTTAAGAGGGTGAAAAAGATAGAATATTATTAGAATTGAAATCTGGTAAAACTAAAAAATTAACATTGGAGGATAAAAGGTTATGAAAATTCTTGGAAGGATATTAAAAAAAGAAAAAAAAGTTACATGATCATAGTTGGTAACAATGTAATTTATTAAAAAGTTAATTTATAAGAAATGGATTATTCATGCTGAAAAGAGAAAGAGAATTTAAAAAAGGAAAAACAAGAGTGTTTGTAATATTGCTGCTTTAATGATAGTAGGCATGAGAAAATGTGTATGGATTGGGTTAAAAGAAAGGTTTAATAAAACTATTAAATGGCAATAAGATTTCAAATGAATAGAAGAGTGTGAGAATGGTTATTATATAAAGGAATATATTTTAGGTTATTGATCAACTATAGACTATTAACAATAATTTCCATATTTTATAAAATATTGATGTATATTATAGAGTTGCACTTTAATGAAAGAAAATACAATCTTAGGGGAGATTCTGAATGGATTTTGTTCATAGATGAATAGAGGATACTCACATGATTGAAATGACTTATAAAACAAAACAAAACATTTATTTATAGCATTTTTAAAATATAGAAAAGGCTTATAATAAGCTTGCTAGAAATAAATTGGGTGAAAATTTTGAAAATGTGGTAGTAGATTTGGGTTGTTAAATTACAAGAATAATCTTTATAAATACCAACAGCGAAATATAAAATCAGTAGAAGTTAGTTGTTGAGTAAGGATATTCAATGATACCTTTATTATTTATCTTATTTCTAAGAGAATTGGAGAATATGGCTGTTTCTATAGAAATGTGTAATGATAGAAAGAAATATAAAATTAAATTCAGTGAAAAAAAATATATATATTAACATTTAATGTTAAGAATAAAATTAAAGAATGGAAAATTGAAGATATTTATCTTGAAGACATAGATATTAATTACTTTGTTAAATGGAAAAAGAATGTTATGGATAGTTGAAAAATAGAACTGAAACAAAAACAAGAAGTAAATTGAGACTACTTAGAAGTGTGACATGTTTTTCACATAAATCATATGAGATATATAGAATAAATTTAAAAGAGATGATAATGCCTGATTGACATTTGTAAATTTATTTGGAACTTTTTAGATAAAATTATAGGTACTTATGGAGGAGGTACTCAATGGCCGCTAGAGGCGCTGTTTCTGTGCCAGCACACAGAACTATACAGGGTAGGGGGCCCAAAAGCAGACATGCTTCTTTCAGTCACTAGGTGGCACTGTTCACCATGCATATACACAGGAACCTTCCACAGGCTAAAATGCTATTTTTTATATTTCAACCAAAGGACTGGTTTTCATCAGAAAGAAATACAGTAAAAGGGCAATGTTCAAAAATTACAAGTCATATGCAATATATTTGACAAAAAAAAACCTATTGGTTAAAAGATTTTACACAAGAAATTTAGCCAACCAATGGCAAATCTATTTTAGTCTATATTTAAAAAAAAACTGCATTAATTTCTAATCAAACTACACAAAGACCTTTAAACTTATTTTTTAAATGTGCATAATATATATATATTGTGCCTACTGAAGTTTGAGATGAGTTTCAGTTTGTGGTAAAATGTCAGCCATATTTTTTTATATTTCTTGGGTGATTTTGATGGTGGATATCATAACTTATAAAACATTGAACTATGTTGCTATGACAATGATTATATTGATATAAAAAATTATTTATTATTAATTGTAATGTCTAAAATTGTGAATCGGTTTTATTCATTATAAAAAGAATATGTGAATAATAGAGCATATGGTTTGGATAAAATTTTTCTTTTGTCATTACATGTATTTTTGTTACTGCATTCACAATAATAAATTATAAACAATACAACTAAATGTCTAATGTCTCAAATATATTTCTTATCTTATTTGTATATTATGCTGGAAAGATATATATATATATATGAAAATATATTTCCAATGTAGTATAGTGAGAATGTAATTATAAATTCTTTAATTTGTATTAGAATAAAAGAATGGTATTTATATTATGGAAAGTCAATATTTGCCATATATAATAATTCTAAAATATATACTTTCTTTGTCGTATAATAAGATTTTTATTTATGGAATGCTGGCTAGAATTGACTAAATAGTGATTGAAAAGTATTGCTGTAGTTACTATGACATCAAGGGAAAAAGTTATAAATAGAACTGAAAAAAACTAGCTCTCTTTTGATTTAACTTCAACTGAAGTATATCAATTTCTTTACATGATTTTCTTTTTATTTATTTTAAATGTATATAGTTAACTGGACAAAATGATGGGGTGAAAAGCAGTGGTATTTATTCAGACACTGTACAGTGTGTTGACAATTATGAGGAGTGACAATTTATTATAAAAATGAAAAGTAATTGAAAATTAATTCTTAGTGTTTCAAAACCATTGGAATGTTTCTTCACTTTAAAAATGGATATTACCTACTTTTCAATGATGAGAAAAATGTACACAAAGATTATTTTCACCTACTGATACAATTTTTATAAGCTTGAGGTACTATTTAGACATGGGATAAAAATTGGTACAATTTTCATAGCATTGTAATGGATGAAACTAGCATCTGTTCACTTGTAATATTTTATGAATTGGTTACTTTTTAAATGAAATGATATCTACATTGTATCATCATGGATATAAATTAGTGTTTGCATACTTATAACCTTATATAGATCAAATATCTGCTGAATGAAAAAAATAATTTGGATATTTGGAAAATATTGAAATTAACAAAATGTACTTTGAATCTTATAGCTTTTTATAATATTTCTATTTTCTCTGGAATAACAAAATATTGGATCACAATTTTAAAAAAATAAGGACTAGAGCTCTGGTACTATTTTTGAAATGCTGTATTTAAAGACTATTACTTAAATCATTTGCTTATAATTATCATTATTATTGCTATATTTTTTTTCCTTCATTTAAAATTTATTGATAAAAATATTAATAAGTTTGAATTTATATCTTGCAGCATAGTAATTATTATTTTAATTTAAAATATTCATTTTTTGTAATTTATTGATTATAACTTAACTTCAGGTATGTCACCTATATTAAGAGTTCAAAAAGATTATATCATAATAAGTATTTATTTTGTTTTGTTCTTTTAAATTTATATTAATAAATAAGTAGATTCATTTTTGTGTATATATATTTATAGTTCAATTAGCTATATTTTATATAAAGTATAGAAAGGAGATATACCACAAACTCTCTTATATTTTGGAAAGTATAAATGTTCAACAACAATTTTTGTGTGTTTTACATAAAGATGTATTTAGTATTAAACATCACATGATCACATGATCACATGATATTGGATGAGTAGGCACTAGATAGGGATTTTATGCACAAGCCTTCTGGCATCCATTGATTGCTCTTGTTAGCACAAGATGGCACTACTATATGGAGAGTTTTGCTTTGTTTTGGAATGTATTTAGTATCTAATCAGTGAAGATTAAGGTACAATCATCTGTTTAAATATGAGGTTAATGTCTATTGAAAATCTATTGCTTAGAGACATAATCAGATTATATGCATATATTTTAAAAGTTTATTTGCCATATATATTTTTGAATTTAATTTATATCAATTTATTAATAAATTTTTAATTAATTTAAAACAAAGAAACTTGCTTGGTTGTCTTTCAACTTTACAATGCAAATTTATTGATTAATCACATTTGAATATGACAATATTCACTAATTAATTATACCACATAATTCATTAAAAACAATTATAAAAATAATTTGGAAATCAAAACCACAGGATGGGTAAGAAAGTATAATTGCATATCATTTTCTTTGTATTGAATTTAATGTTTATTATCTGACTAGGTACAGATTTTATACAATAATAAATTACCCAATTTGACATTTTCAAATATTTAATAAGTAATTGGAAGCTTATTGTAATTATGTTGTTAGCAGCAAGTAATAGATTTACTAAAATAGAAATTATTTATGAATTGATTTGATGATTGATAAAGGTGTAAATATAATAATTATTGAAAATGATTAAAGGTAGTTGCAGTGAAATGTACACATATTTTATTTTGGGTTAATATTAATTAAAATAAATATTACATTAAGTTAGTATACAGCCATAAAGATCATAATCTTATTCAGTTACAAAGCTGGTAATAATAATATATTTTATTCTGTTACAAATTAGAGTGATTTGTTTTAATTATATTTAAAAAAAATTAGTATTGATCATAAATTTAGTTTAAATATTAAATTTCAATATTAATATTTGATTATAATAAATCTAATAATCTTTCATATGCTTTAATAGTTATAATCTAAAGTTTTAATAACTTAGCTTTAATAAACTGAAGAGTAATT